>LVVK01000003.1:0-264416 GCA_002022785.1 Trichoderma guizhouense | reverse complement strand
CTGCCTCTCATTGGCTTGACTCTGGGGGAGCAGACGGGACCCCGTATTTTCCAATGGATATGGTCGTATGTGCTTGAAGTTTTACACAAACCGCCTTATATGGAGCGATACGTGGGGGTCAGCGGAGAGAAAAATCCACCCAAGACAAAAAAGACAAACCAAAATGCCTATAAAAGAAGAAGAGCCTGTAAAAAGCCGAAATTCACTAGAGGCAAACCAAAAATCTTCCGGCTTATACAAGTAGTTTTAGACTGTCCATAGTGGACCAGGTGGGATCCAAATTTTTCCACAATTTGTGGTTGTATGTGAAGGGATAGGCAGCGAATTCACACGATGCCGATTCAATTATCACCGCTCCGCAGGGACTGGGGGGCAGCCTGGGAAAATTGCTATGTCCAATCTCATTGCGAGACCTATCAACACTTACATCTCCAATGGCAATACCAATAGGGCGCCCGCCGACTCGGTGGACCAGCAGACTCTACAAAACCTCGTAAACTGTGAATATTAAAGAAGTCCCCGCTTCATCATTCTCCCGGTGTACATTTCCCCATTCGCCTAGCCCTCGTGGATGAATCCGTCGAAGCCCAACTTCACTGCTCATACTGTGAACATAATCATCCTCCATTTCATTCGTACTATAACTAATAAAGAGGTCAATCACAATAAAGAGAGTTACTTCATATATACCACAGTTGTTCTTAGGGTAGGTGCATACATGTAATGGTATATGTATATGAAAGGAAAGTACAAGATGCAACATTCCAACGAACACAAAGTCGACAGATACTACGTACTAATAGAGTAACATGGAAACGGAAGTAGAGAAATGTATAAGCCACTTCAATAGAAATTGCTCAACGCGCCGCATCCCAGTCCACGCTTCTATCCTCCGGTCTCGAGTATTCCACTAATGTTCATTGACCATCTCCCAGACATCAACTGCGACTGTGGTCTGCCCCAAGATAGATATACCGACGGCAACATCGTGTTCAACCAGAAGTATTTGTCGCTGCCGGTCTCAAAAGTGATGTGGTTCAAGACTTGTCCGTTTGGCTGTGTTGGGCCGGTAACATGTATCAAGATGTCTGCGCTATCATTGGTACGCAACTGATAGCGAACGTCGGCTCTGAAGGTACCGTTCGCGCCAATGGCCCCCCAATCTGCCCCGACGTTCATAATTTCACCCGATGAAAACGAATACAGTCAGTATGTTGAATGGCCAAGGCGCGGATGTCGACATCGCAAAACGTACCGCGGATGTTCGGGCCCTCAACAGTCCCGCCTAGAATAGGGAGAGACATCTTGGTGCCGCTTGGGCCGGGACCGAAAGATACCGGTTCCCCAAGGGTGCTATTGAGATGATATAGAAACCTCAACGCTGGAGCGAATGGATAATGAAGAGCTGGCTGGTTGGTAGCAGCAGCTGTCAGCACCAGCAGCTGTAAAGCGAGGCCAAGCTTTGCAAGAGACATGTTGCGATTTGGTCAGATCAGTCTTGGGGTTGTTTTTCTGAGACTGCGTAATGAAATAGTCTGGCGTATATACCGATCAACCGTTGCTAAATATGGACGGGGTGCTAGTGAGGATTCATATCTCCTCTAGGACTGCCGACAACCCAATCACGGTTGTAGCTTAAGGAACTATAAGGCTGATTGACCCATATCCCAGAAGGCCCCTAGTGAACCCAATGCCAATGTAGTAATCGATTCTAGCAAGCGGGCTTAGTCCTCAACTCATTTAACCTGCAGGAATGCAGTGTCCAAGATCCCCAAACGTTCATCGCTGGACCCTGTGGAACCGTTATTCTTCGCAATCAGGACAAGCGTTCCCGCCCATTATCCTTTTAGTCAGGGACGGCTAGATGAGTTCATCTAGCATTCAAGCCAAGTTCCCGTAGAACAAAGATTTGGAAGCCTTAGGGCTTACTCCGTGCTGCACACTTGTACACGCAACTCGATCCTTACCCGTATTCTCTGTAGATCTACCAGACCTAAAACGGAAGCATTCTGAGAGCTGGGCTGATGTCAATTAAAGCGGTTGTACAAACTGTGCTTATTTCTATCATAAATAGCCGGCAGCTAGCTCACTGTAAGAGCGGCAATTTCGTGATGACCGGCATCAAACTATTATTAAACGTTCATGGTGCTTGTGGGCTATGGAGGGGAATTAAAACCACCGCGATCTTGGTGCCGCCGACAAAGCATTCATGATACGTACGCGTAAGGGACACACGACGCTGCTCCTAAAACGGAAGCATTGTGAGAGCTGGTCTGTGCTTCTAAATTAAAAAGATCGGAAGACCATGCGAGACGATAGTTTGGCGATGTTTCTGGACTATCCGGGGATTTAATCTTACGAGAGAACCTTATTGTTACACGTATACGTTTTTTTACAAAGCAGTCTGTGCCTTGAGGATGTATACGCGGCAGTGCGTGCGTTGATTAAGCTGTGTGGATCGAAGATCTTCACTAATACCGCTCTCATCGTATTTCTGTTTTAAGCAAGCGATTCGAGCTAGTGATTTGAGTAGACGATTTGAGCAATTGATTCGATTCGAGCAAAGCTCTCCTAGCAGTATCTATCAAATTATATCGTATTCATTCGTATATGTATATCCAGTTGAAATGACAGGATATTTATCACGAAAAATATCGTCGACTAGTCTATATAAATGTACACAAGGCCTGCTCTATATCACACTCGTGCATTACATTACACTGCATCCAAACGATGTTCTTTAAGACTTGATGCCTCATCTGTGACGTTTTACAACCTACCATATTGTATCTTTTTACATCTCAAAGAGCAGTCAAACTTCGCTCGACCATGATTTCCGTGGAAGAAATGCCACCAGCGCACCAATACGATTACCACGACGAGCAAGCTCACAGCCGCGAAGACCACCATACCTATGATCAAGTATCGCCCCAGGAAACAACGGATCACCCTTCTCAGTCTCTGATAGAAAATGACCCTAAACGGTGTCTCCAACATGATGTCTCTAGGAGAGACGTCGGCGACTCGACCGGCGCATTCATGATGGAGCCCCTGGATGCGGAGAGCCGACACGCTTCTGGTCAACCAAACCAGGCCTGCACTTGCGCGAAGAAGCTCGGGAGAGATAAAAGAAAGTACCGGATCAAGCTGATTGCGGGTTTGGTGCTGCCGTATTTCTTGGCATCATTGGACTTGACCGTCGTCGCGACAGCATTGCCCTTTATCGCCTCCCATTTTAGTAAGTAAAGTGTCCAACACACATCACCAGAATCATGGCGCAACCTTTCTGTCATCCCTATCGTTGCTATTGTCGTTCTAGAGTGCTAATCCAACCACGTATCACAGACGAGTTTGACCAGCTCAATTGGATAGTCACCGCCTACACCCTCACTTCGACGGCGTTCATCCCCTTCTATGGCCAGTTTGCGGATGTCTTTGGTCGACACATTTCGTTACAGGTGGCCATATTCTTTACAGTGATTGGCAGTGTTCTCTGCGCCGCTGCTCAGTCCTGGGGCATGCTCTTGCTTGGCCGCGCGTTGCAGGGGCTGTCCTCGGCTGGCTTGAACAGCATCATTCTTGTCATCTTGGCTGATAAGGTCACGCTAGAAGAGAACGCAAAGAACAACACTCTCTTCACTATCGTTTCCGGAAGCACGTATGCTATAGGTCCGCTGATTGGTGGGTAAGTGACTGACCTGCTTCCTCGCTCCCTGCGGCCTGGCAAGCTATCATCACTCGTTGTCGTGATGTTAGTATATAAATCTCTAGTCCAAAAGCTAACGTGTTCTTGTTTCGCAGGTATTTGACAGACGTACGTGATATACTGACCTTCCAATGTTATCTACGCTTGAGAACATTGCTAACACATAGTGACTCTCCAGGCAAACTGGAGATATGTCTTTGTAATTGCCATCCCAGTAAGTAGTAAAGTTTACTCATGGATACCTTTTCCTTCTTCCAAGATCACGGCTGACGTTGTGCAGATTGCTGTAGCGTCCCATGTCCTTCTCTTCTTCATCCTGCGAAACGAGCTGCTAGAGGGCACCCACTTCCACAAAGGCTCTAAGTGGTCCGCCATCTTCCCGGCATTGGCAACTCTTGATATAGGTGGTGTTATTCTATTCATCTTCGCTGTTGGCCTCATTATTCTTGGGACTTCGTGGGGAGGGAGTACTTTCCCATGGGACTCGGTACAGGTCCTGGCGCCCATTATCGTCGGGGGCGTTCTGCTGCCCGTCTTTGTTCTATACGAATTCCTTTTGGGGGATGGTAGGATACTAGCACGGCTGTTTCCACAACAGTCACCTATGCTGCCTTTAGATCTCTTTTCTCGAAAAGATACACTCGTTATAGCTGTGATTCAATTCTCTGCTGGAGCTGGTGAGTTCATCAAACCCCTTCCCCCATCGTTCTATCAAGTCCTCCTTCAGTCTCTCTGTATAATTCTCTTTTCTCCTTTATCTTTTTTGTTTGCCATCGAGGATTGATTCTTACCCATATAGCTATGTATGCCGTGTTTTATTTCGTGGGAATCTATTTCACACTGGTCGAGGGCAAACCTGCCTCCAGCGCAGGTATTCAGTTACTATACTACATTCCAGGGATCGCAGGTCAGTATTCCCGTGATCCGCCTCCAAGACTATACTCTCTAACTAGTAAAATGCTTTACTATACGCAGCTGGCGTTTATTCAGCAATGTACTTGTGTAACCGATGGCCAGGCCAAACGTTTTGGCCGCTGCTCCTGGGCTCCGTCGAAGAGGCCGCCGGACTCGGCGCCTTGACCTGGGCCGTTTCTGCCAGCCGACCCAATATTGTCTCCGGTATGATGGTCTTAACAGGCGCCGGTACGGGCTCACGCTTTATGCCTGCTTCTCTGCATGTTGCTGGAGTGTGGCCTGAGCGATTGGCACCAGCCATGTCACTCATGCGCTTCGCAATGCCCTTTGGCGGCACTCTAGGGTTGACAATCATGAACGCCGTGTTCAACTCCAAGTTTGCTTCAGCCACTTCCTCTCTTTCCTTACCCTCCGGTGGCGGAAATATTGGGAACATCATTGCTCAGGACAGCCAGTCGCTAGACGCCATTACAGAACTACCCAGCGCCTTGCAGGCTGCTGTGAGGGAAGCAGGCCGCAAGGGAGTTGAATGGGCCTTTATTTCCATTCTGCCGCTACTAGGTCTCAGTGTTTTTGCTTGCTTCGTTCTTGGCAATGTTTGGATCAAGCACAAGGTCAAGAAGGGTGAGGTTGCTAGCTCTACATCTTCTGGTCAAGGCGAAAAGCAAGATACTAGAGCCAGCGCGGTGGTCTATGTTCCGTATCTCTATGCTTTGCTAAAGGTAACTATGTCCGACATAGCTTCAATGTACCATGTCAGTTAACTAATGTTACTCTTGCGTAGGGAGTTGATCGCTACAAGCACGAGTCAACAAGGTTACCAGCGACGGAAGCACATGCCAGCGCCGGCGGCGTGTAAAAGGAAGTGCCATTCGGAAGGATGAGTGCATAGCTTTTATATACCTTAGCATGATAGGAGTTTGAGTCTATGCAGTAGTATCAGGTGGTCCATGTAGCAAATAATGAGGCGAGCTGGAGGAGGATGCATAGAAGTTCAACTAACATTACGTGGTTCAATTACAGGTGTTAGTAACCATAGAAATGTTGTAATTGGTCTTTATATAGAATTTTTGCTATGATCTGCTTGGATGAAAGAAGATGTTAATTGAAGATATAGAACAAGAATACATAACAGCTAGTGTTGCCAATTGACTCAAGCTGAGAACTAAAGGCTGGGTACTAGTCTTTTATTGAACCAGTTGTTACAGCTTCATAGGCCATCTCGTCTTGATGCCATATAGAACGTCTATATAGCACTTCCATAATAATAAATTTAATTGCTTTATCTCTTTGCCATTTTCTTTATCCATCCGACTCAAGACAAAGGCTTAGCGAGACCAGAGTTTTCCACCACCCAAAATCGCATGTGCCTGAGCCCCCACACAAACCACCCCATGCTAGTGGTGACGGGTAGGGGTCGGCGCAGAGTAAAAATCTTCGACAAAAGACAAACAAAATGCCAAAACAAGACATCCAAAAAAAACACAAAAAAAAACATACAACAGCCGGTGTTCGCTGATGGTCACCCACTCAACTACTAATCTGCCGGTTAGAGGCTTATCTATGGGGGAGCAGACGGGACCCCGAGTTCTCCTCTACCTATGGTCGTATGTGATGGTGAAAGGTGAAAATTCACATGATAGCGACTGTTGTTGTGAGCCCTGCCTGACAATGGATGACAATGTGGCTGGTCCCAGTGGCTGCCCCCAGTCCCTGATTCCAATTGAGCCCTAAAAGGGTCCAGGCCGAAAGCGGACTAAACCCAGGGGTCCTTGAATAAACCCCCACAACGCCGTTTGGAACTCAACAATACGTGTACTAATGCGTAGCGGCGCCCCTTGAATCCATGAATCCCCTTTGATCCCCAAGACAATAGTCCCCTAAAACGCCCCCGAAAGCTCTTAGGCCATTGGCACGTGCAGCGTTAGTGGGCTCAGAATTGTTGATCTCGTAGTTGAGGCTCCCCGCTGGCCAACCACACACCCTTGCTCTCTGGCGGTAAAGGACAGCAGGGCTCGCTTCGTCAGAGATCTCATTTCAGATTATAATTAGCTCACTTTGGCAACAGTTGCAAGCGGTCTGGGCGTCAGAAACGGGTGGGCTCTGGGCAAACCTGTCTGCGGCCGTTAGCACAAGGTACTTGGCCGCCAGCGATGCCGCCGCTAGGGGCGCGAGTCACGCCTGTTACCGCCACCAACAGAGATAGAGCCAGATAAGGGACACCACAGAAAATATGGATCGAGAGCTAAGGGGAGTGGAAAATTTGATGCCGTGCCTGACTATGGATCACCCTTTTCCCTTCTTCCTGCCTTAAGCTGGGTTCTGGGTGGGTTTAAAAAGAAACTTGACAGCTCTCTGGATCAAGCATCAGCAATCCCAATTCTCTCCCATTGAGTTGTTGGCTTACCTTGTTCCTTCAAGATGGCTACCACCACGACAGTGACCAAGCGCGGAGGCGCCGTGGCCTCAATGTCAGTTGGCCTCAATCCATCAAGTCTTTCCAGGCTGGAAAATTTCTCGTCGTGTGCTGACCCCCAGTTGTAGCAAGCTGCCCGAGGGTGAGAGTCGGTTTCCCGATATCAACACCATCCGGGCTGCCATTCCCAAGCACTGCTTTGAGCCATCCGTGGCCATCTCCATGGGCTATCTGGTGCGCGATGTTGTCATGATTGGAGCTCTTGGCTGGGCTGCCATCACGTACATTCCCACCATTCCTGATTCCACTCTCCGGGCCATTGCCTGGATTGTCTATGGCTTCGTTCAGGGCCTGGTCTGCACTGGTCTTTGGATCCTGGGACACGAGGCCGGACACGGCGCCTTTTCCAAGCACGGCTGGCTCAACCACGTTGTCGGCTTCTTCTCCCACTCTGCTCTGCTGGTGCCGTACTACTCCTGGAAGTTTTCTCACCACCGCCACCACATGTTCACCGGCCACATGGAGAAGGACATGGCTTTTGTTCCGAGGACCAAGAATGACTATCTCAAGCGCGCAATGGCTTCCCTTGAGATGCTCGAGGATACGCCCGCCTACCAGTTCGTCACGCTGATGTTTCACCAGCTCTTTGCCTGGCAGGTTTACCTCACGTTCAACATCTCAGCCGGCAGAGGTAGTCTTCAGAAGAACGCAAACACCATGTTCGGCAAGAGCCACTTCTCGCCAAACAGCGCCGTATTCCGCCGTAGCGAGGCTCCCTGGATTGCGCTGTCCGATGTCGGCCTCGGCTTGACCTTTTTCGCCCTGTACAAGCTCGCTGGCGTCGTGGGAACGAGCACCGTGCTGCTGGCTTATGCCCAGCCTTACTTCTGGGTTCACCACTGGCTGAGTATGTCTTTGAAATCGCCTCTCCATGCCAAACGGAATTGCTAACGAAGTGAATGATTTAGTCGCCATCACCTATCTCCACCACACTCACATGGAGGTGCCTCACTATGCGGCCGAGAACTGGACCTTTGTCAAGGGCGCCCTGGCCACTGTCGACAGAGAGTTCGGCTTTGTTGGCCGCCACCTGTTCCACTGCATCATTGAGCACCACGTTGTTCACCACCTTTTCCCGTACGTTAGCAATGGAACGCTCCTTAAAGTTGGGAGTGCAAGCAACTGACATGTTTTTAGTCGTATTCCCTTTTACTATGCTGGAGAGGCCACCGAGGCTATCAAGCCTGTGCTCGGCGATCTGTACTACCGCGACGAGCGATCCTTCATTGGACAGCTCTGGACCAACTTCACCAAGTGCAAGTACGTGGTTGCCGATGAGTCGGCGCCTGGAGCTCTCAAGTGGGCGCAATGATTGAATGAATGATGCTGTTGGAAATTTATCGGCTCGGCAGGTTGGGTATTTCAGAGAAAATGGCGGTAAAACTCGGATAGAGGATCGGGTCGGCTTTGCACGGTCATTGGAGTTATTCTCATGAGATGGACCGGGTTTGCCTTTGTGCACAACGATAGACTATGAGGACACGGAAAATAGAGAGGCGGAGGCATCGCAACGTTAATAGACTTGATTTAACGGATTATAAGGACGCGCTTTTGCAATGAGACGATGATGATAAGAGGTTGTTGGATGAAACTAAAAAAAATCAAGGTAGAAGAGGGGAGAGGACAGAAGATGGATTGTGATTTGACGAGCCGCGTCAGGTGACTGCATGTAGGCGACGCGACGGTACATGTACATGGATACATTCAATGTCTCAGGTCAGCTTGGAGACTATTGGAGAAAATGATGATGGTGATGATGCTGGTGATGATGATGTAAAATCGTCGCCGCAGTATTTACCTGTGCTCTCTCTCACGCGTCGCTGAACTACATCCGAGTTTCCGCGCACTCGTATTTGGGAACACAATGCGTCACCGATTGATCTTGATACCGATTGATCTTGATACCGATTGATCTTGCTACCAATTGATCTTGATACCGATTGATCTTGATATCGAGCAGATAGCCCAGCTTCAACTCTCAAGATATACAAGCCACCAAATTATTTACCATAGACGTCTTTAAATGGCACATTTTGCATTGACAAATAAAGGTACCCAACAGTCCGGCTAGATCCGTTATCCCAGGCCCAGCGCCCACGGTCCATCCAAGAAGTGGGAAAGCTGGCTACAAACAAGAGCAAACAGAGAAGTAGGCTTGACTAAGGAGGGGTCAAAAAGAGCCTGTGACAACTCAACGGTTTACATACGGCTAAGCTAGGTTGTGTAAGCACATATAGAAACTAATTACAGATTCCAAGCATCGCCGACGTTTCCAACCCGAGCTACGCTGCCATTTCCAGCTGAGTGGCCAAATGTATCTCAGCTGATATGGTTCAAACTCCTCGTAGGGTACAATCTTGTTCTCTTCATCCGACATGGATTCAAATTCTGAAACTCCCTGCGGGCGATACTCCAGGGTCGGTCTATGATGCAAATCTAGGAGCGAATAAAATGAGTCGAACAAAGAGGGATCGAAGTCATCGTATTGCGAATCGTCCCAGAGTTGAACCCATTCGTGATATCTTCGTCGTATGATATCATGGTTCCATGTCCAGGTGCCAATCTCAAAACCCATATTCCCTGCCCCTTCAGCATATCCAGGGTGTTCCTCCGAGAATGCGTCTTTTGGAGAGTTGTCCAAATGCCACCAAATGGTTTCAGGCAAATTTGCTGTCTGCGACATTCCGACATCCATAATACGTTGAAAGCTTTCGGAGGTGGCGATGGTAAAGTTGAGATAACACTCAAGTGCCTTTTTCCAAGAGCTATGATGAAGCTCTTGAGAGGCCCATTTCACACTCATGTCTTCATGATTTTCGATTTCGGGCACAAACTCTTCTTCAGATTCTTTCATCTTTCCCTCTCGCATGAGCTGTTCGGTATAGGCCCACGCTGTAAGGAGTAAGGCATTGACACCGTGATATACGATATGTTGTTGGCCGGCTGCAAACGTTGATGTAATGAATGAGGTACTCTTCAGTTTAGGCTCCCTGTCGAATGTAACCTTTGCGTTTCTCCAAGCCCAATGCATACAAAACGGGGTCAAAATCATCTCGTAGAAATATAGGAAGGCATCCCGCCTCCCAAGTCCATTAAAATTATATATGAGCGGTCTGAGATCTCCACCACGTACCAGGCGAATCATGTCTTTTTCTTTCATCCCATAGATCCGGGGTCGATTTTCCCAGAACGGCTTATTTGGGCCACTGCCAGAATTTGCCCAAGGATCGCTGAAATGCAGATGTAGCGACCGTGAATTTTGGGCTTAAACAAGGTCCAGAGCCGCGCAAACGTCAAACAGCTTAGCGCGCAATATCAGGAAATTTGTTTGGTAGTACCCCTTCTTTGGAGCTTGGAAGTCGATGAATATTTCTTTTGGGCGAAGGTAGCGGAGAGGTTGTGCAAGCATGTCATCCAGACTTCCAACCTTCCAAGATGTTCCTTGACCACGAAGCACTGAGACCGAGAACTTGAGCCAAGATTGGGGAGAGCAGTCGGGTTCCACGATGATAGTAAGTCTCTTGATGGCAATATATTTGTCACATGAACAGGGCTTATACGGCGAACATTGGCAACAAAGACCTATGCCAGGGATAAGCGATAGAATGTCGGATCGAATGAGTCGGTTTGTGCGAAGCAATTGAGTATAACTGTCTGTTTCGCCAACTTTAGACCATATCTTCCACCTCAGCTCCAGGGGGAGTTGCTGAATATTATGGCATGGCTCCATGGTAGATGAATATGGGGAGGCTGATGAGTAGCTGGTCTTTGGTTTACTTGGTTTGTGTTCCAGAAGACAGGTCGTCGACGCTGACAAACAAGGCTTTTGTATGAGTAGTGTAGAAAGAGGAGATTACGGAAGACTAGAATGGGAAGGACAGCCCATTATATAGGACCTTTCTCTGAAAATTCAGCACAAGAAAGTTTCGGTTTCCAGAAAAAGTCAAAAATGGTTTCAACGACTACTGGGTACCTATCTATACATATATTTGCTGGGACTGAAGATTTGTTTGCGTTTCCACGTACGCAAGAGATAAGAGAATTAGTTTTAGATGGCGTTTGATCATGTACTTTTTAGTTCCACAGAGAGAGCTTCTACTAAGTATAGACGGTGCATTTTATACTTTGGAAGCACCATGGGGACAGCACTAGTACGGCGTAAACTCATGATTACCTTTTATGATTACCTTTCTGGTGTTGAAATCCTTAGGAATCCTCCTCTATGTCTCTCTTTGTGAATTATTGTTCATTTGTCTATCTCCAACTTGATGGCTCGGTTTGTGAATCATTTACTCAATATAGATCAATTCTTTGTAAATGAGAGCTGGGAAGATCGGTGGAGTAGGATATATAGAAGTCAACATATTCCGGCAGAGATAAAAGAAATATTTAGCTATTACCTGATAAATACTATACCTATTAGAAGCTACTATATGATACTAGATCAACTGGAGGCTACTATCTGATACTGGACCACCTGAACGCTGCTATCTGGTTCTAGAGGCTATTAGCTGATACTATAGAAATTGGAGGCTACTATCTATATGTCGGTGTACTCTGAGCTACCTCTTGAGCCACCAGGCACTACCAGCTCCTGCGATAGTTTAGGGGCAACTGAGGTGATCAAACGCCTTGTGAAATGCCCTAAACAAAGACAAGAAAAAAGGAGAGGAGTGTTAAGCTTGGAATTTAGAAGATAGCACATATTTGAAGAATCAGATACATTGGCAGCAGTCGCTAGGGCTTTAGCTACATGTAGTCACTCTTTTCGAAGGCTTCCTCCGTACTACGATAGACATCAACAAGTGAGGGTTAGAGTAAAAAGAATGCATAGTTTATCATAAACCCTTTGAATCATATCTCCAATTTGGAATTACAAGGTATACAGTGTGACCCTCTGTCCAGAGATATCCGCCTCCCTTTGTAGCTTAACATTCTCCCTCCGGAGCAAGATCTTCAGCAATGAAGAGCACCCAATACTAATAAAAGAAAAAACCATCATCAATATCATGGCGAGCGCATACCGAGGTTCATCTTGTGGTCGGAAAAAGTATGGACTCCAAATATTACCCAACTGAGCAAGCAAGTTAATAATAGCCGTCGCAGCAGCCCGCTTTTCCGGCGTCTGGTTAAGCGTACTCGCAGCCCACGAATATACCATGGCATTAGCCGCGAAGGCGCCGGAGCAGTAGAGGAAAGACGCAAAGTAGCGAGCTCCAATGTTGAGCGTTGCTGTGGAGATGATGAAGCCTACAGCTGCAACGGCCATCGGTATCGAGATATGATAGCTTCGTTCGTTGTGACGGTCACTTGAGTAGGCGACCGCAAACGAGACCGCGGCACCAAAGAGGTATGGGGGTGCCGTGAGGACGAGTGTGATGGTCTGAGACCCGATGTGGAAGCCGCTTACGATGGTAGGGAAGAAGTAGTTGAATCCGTAGGCAGTATGGTTGGAGCAAAGGAGTAGTGTCTGGAAGTACAATATGTGAGCCACGGACAATAAATGTGCGGTATGGAACAACTTACAAAGATCCAAGTTCGGTAATCCCTAAGTGCTAGACGCACGCCGTACCAAACAGATCGGTCTGCTTCGGGGAGCGACACACGATCAAGAGCCATTCTCTTCGCGGCTAGCTCTCGTTCCTCCTCTGTAAAGAGCCATCTGCCACTACCAGTTTTGGATTCGATGTAATCGGGAAGAAGAAAGAAGGCGACCAGGGCGGCAAAGAAACTACCCGAGCCGTCAATGATGAAGAGCCATTGCCAGCCTGCGATGTTTCTGGCCCCATCCAGGCCGGAGAACACACCGGCTGCAATCAAGCCTGAGAATGCGGTTGCGAGGACAAGGCCAGAGTACAGGACGGCAGTACGTAGAGCCAGCTCTTTTCTTGTGTACCAGCAGGACAAGAGATAGAAGGCCTTTTAGAAGGCAGACGTCAGCATCTTCATGTTTTAATAAGGTCAGTTGGAACTCACGCCTGGGAAGAACGGAGCTTCCACAATTCCGAGAAAGAATCGAACAGCAACCAGGCCTCCATAGCTCGTTGCGGCGGCTGTGGCGGCTGACACGCATGACCAGATGGCGACACAGGCAGGCAAGTAAATACTGGGCCTGATACGAGTGATGAGCATGTTGGATGGCAGCTGGGCAAGCATATATCTATCTTTTCGTTAGACAATAATGACCAAAGGTACAGATGCTCTGAGTATGGACTGACCCAACATTCAAGATGGATACAGCAGTATTGAAGTCGTCGCCGGTTAATCCGAGGTCCCTCTCAAAGGTGTTCAATCTAGCTTGACTAAGGTTCTAAGTCAGCATGTAATTCCACATGTTCGATCTCCAAGGGGTCATACGAGATGTTGTTTCGGTCCAAGTAGTTAAACAAGTATAAGATCCATACTACAGGGAGCAGGGTCATATCAAGTTTGCGGACCAATCTCTTTTCGCGCGCCCGCCATTCTGGTGTCTCAAGTAGTTCCTCTTGGGCAAGCCCGCCCTTCTCAGTGCTGATATCAGGCATTGTCTCCAAGTGCTCGTGACCGGATGCGTTCTCCTTCACCGGAGTAGCAGCCACATCACTCTTGGAGACTGTGTCTGAGCTCATGGTGAAGACTCTAGAACGGGCGTTGAGTGAAGTATGTTCAAAGTATTTGCATCGACAGCATGAATGGTGCCTGTATGAGAGACGCTGGAACCAAGAGAGCACATCAAGATTGAAAGAAAAGAAGTCGATGCATCGTGGAAATATATACTTTCAGGCTTACACGCACAAGATGAAGAGCAACAGTGTCAGAGTGTAACCCGGACCGGCAGACCATGGACGCGGGGACCCCAGATATTACCCCAGTGATTAAACTTTGTCGGACCTAAAATCAAGGAAAACCTGGGGTAGAGCGCTGGTGAGGAAATAGGGGGCGAGCTATTGTCTGGCGCTCAGCAACAGAGACGCCGATCGGCATCGCAAGCTGGCCGATCGGAGAGGAAACGCCGGTCGGCCCTCCGTCCGGCGAGCGATCGTCTCCTCAATGATGAACTGTAAATCTGATGATCACTCAGACTCTGGAGATATATAAAACTGGATAAAAACTTTCAGATTCAGATCAAAAAGTTCTCACAGCAATTCTCACAAACAGCTTTTTCTTCTCTTTCCATTCAATATCTCGCTTTCGCCAGCTTCGCCAAAATGACTTACACAAACGGAAATGCAAACGGGCACAATGGACATGCTGCCACCCCCACTTCCGCAGCAACTCGGCTCCGAAAGATGCTTACAGAAAGCGATGAATTGATTGTCATGCCGGGTGTCTATGATGGCTTCAGTGCCAGAATTGCTCTGGAAGTTGGATTTGATGGTCTCTACATGGTAAGCAACCCCCAGTTGCTCCCCACTATGGACATGATTTAAGCCCCCATGATGCTAATACTGCACCTAGACGGGCGCCGGAACATGTGCTTCAAAGCTTGGACAGCCAGACTTGGGCTTTGCCTCACTCAATGACATGAGAGAGCATGCTGAGATGATTGCGAATCTGAACCCCCGCATTCCTCTGATTGCTGACGCTGACACGGGTTACGGCGGACCCAACATGGTTGCTCGCACGGTGGCGCAATACCACCGCAGCGGTGTCGCGGGTCTGCACATTGAGGATCAGATTCAGACCAAGCGCTGTGGACACCTTGGGGGCAAAGAAGTCGTTAGCGTTGACGTCTTTCAGCAGCGCATCAGTGCTGCCGCTGCCGCCCGGGACAAGCTGGCGTCTGACATTGTCATCATTGCCCGAACAGATGCTCTTCAGACACACGGCTTCGAAGAGGCTATCCGTAGACTGAAGGCTGCAGCCGCTGCTGGTGCTGATGTTGCATTCCTTGAGGGCGTGACCACCAAGGAAGAAGCGCGAGAGGTGTGCCGTTCGCTTGCACCAACCCCAGTTCTCCTGAACATGGTTGAGAATGGAGCTACACCATCCTGGACAGTGGCTGAAGCAAGGGAGCTTGGCTTCAGAATCATCATCTATCCCTTTGCGGCCCTTGCCCCAGCGTATGAGGCCATACGCAGCACATACTTGCGAATCAAGGAGACTGGCGTCACTGACATTGATCCGACTTTTACCCCCAAGAAGCTGTTCACAGTTGTAGGCTTGAAGGAGGCGACTGCGGTAGATGTTGCAGCTGGAGGGCAGCTGTACGAAAAGGTGTAATTCTAGTTGATATTTGAGAAATGTTTTGTGTCCATAGATAATGAGTAAAATAGAAGCGGGTATCAGCATCATGACGATTGCCACGTTTTTACTACGGCACACGCTCGACCTCATCTGTGAATTTTGTATCTGCGATGCATTAGAAGTATCATCCCTGCCATCCCAAGTTGAATCCATCTGCAAGGCTGCTCAAATGATCGAACATCATGGCATCTTGCATGTCTTCGGAACTGAATAGCGGCTGTGCATTTACTGTTAGCGAAAACGGGAGTAGTTCGGAACCATCGACTTATCTTGTGTTTCTTCAGAGTTTTCATTATCGCCACCGTCAGATTGGAAATGTTTTCGCCATTCCCAAAGTGAGTCGTAAACAATGCTCATGCTTAGGCGATTTCGAACACGCAGGCGCAAATCATCAACGGAGTCACCGCTAATGACTCGAGGATCCGGCAGAGTACAAAAGAAGCCAATGACATCGCTGAGACGGCCCGGGAGATCGTTATTTGCAACCGACATCTTTCGCAGTGACGATATGGCGGCATCAAGCAGTCTTTTTCCAGCTTCAATATCCAGTAGCTTTTCGAAATACCCATTCATCATCACCTTGAGAATGATAAAGGCGGCAGAGACAAATACCTGGTAACAGAAGAATGGGCAGTAATGGAAGAATCCACTTTCCTGATTATCCATCTCGAGGCACTGCTCTATCAGTGAATAGGCAGTTTGGTATAATACAACGATGCGGTCGGAGTATCCATCGACACTAGGTTCGTCAAAGAGGTAGAATGAGTGGAGATGAAGGCGGGCGGCGGCGAGATAGTAACGAGTTATGGCTGCGCAGTCATTAGCATAATTGGCGGGCTTGAGAGGGGCAAATCTATTACGCGTCATGTTTATTGCCTCGCGCTCCAAGTCCACGAGGGACGCGTTGAGAAGTCGGTACAATGATAGCCGCTCACGAGCTGACATGAATCCGGCAGGGTCGAGAGCATTAGATGTCAGTGCTTGAGACACTCTATATCGAAACTGCTCGATACGAAGATGCCATCTCAGAGCAATATCATGAGGTGACGACATTGTTGACTCGGGCGCAACCGTGAGGGACCAATCGTGCATTTGTATTGTAGCTGGCAGGCCGCATCCGACACTTACGCTATGAGAGCATTAGATATGTAGTGACGAAAATGAAGTTTGGAGAATTGTGATTTCACCTTTGCGCGACAATATTGCAAGCTTCCCATGTCTTTACCCATTCAGAGTATTCATACACGCTGAGGTGCAGAGGAACCTTGACGAAGTCTTCTGCGTTGAGGGCGCGATGTAGCCCCATTTGCGTTCCAATCTGCACCATCATGCCCGCTAGCATATATGTTGGATCTGCAGTGCTGCTGCTTGTCGGAAAAGGCCATGTACAGAGAATCACCAGGCTTTGCACTGCTCGGAGTGAATATGGAATAGAGCGAAGAGTTTTCCATAGATAGTCGGTAACGCTTCTCGCGAGCTTGGGCAGTAGTGTAGGATGGCTTTGTAGCCTCCGGGCGGCGACAGAAATGACGGACCAAAAAAGGAGCTCAGACGACTCGAAGTATTCATGAAGCGAGGTGCTTGGATCCAAAAAGGGTAAATATGGATGGTAGTGAAGAATATAGCTGCGTATGTTGTCAGTCTATTCTCAACCGAGAGACGTCGGCTTTTCTTCCTCACATGAGATACAGCTCGTCAATCTCTTCGACAGAGAGTTCAACGTTGCCCAGCTTCCTGGGCCTTGGAATGGTAATGATCGATCTTCGAGGTGCCTGGGGTTGGTCGATTACAGGCTGTGTAGTCAGTCCTGGGACACGAGAGCTCTCTTTTGGATCTGGTGATACGCCAGACGCCCCAGATACCGATGATACAGCTGCCTCACTAATGCGCGTCTCCGCTAAGACGCATCAAGCAGGATATGATGTTAGTTTCTCATGGTCGACCAGCAATCAACAGTGACGTATCCGTGAAGTGAGCTGGATATACTAACAAGGAGCTGCTGGAGTTAGGATTGGCCATTCAAGCGCAGCATTGGTAGTTTCGCGAGTGGCTAATTGACGTCTAAGCTCTCTGACTTCATTTTCCAGCTCAAAGGACTTCCTAGATATGAGAGAATGCCATGTTAGACGGCTCTTTTTTCTCAGAAAACTAGAAGTTTCTCATTTTGAAACACTTGCCTTCTCTTCCGTGTCCTTCGGAAATCGGTGTCTACTTTGCATGCAAGATTCAGTCTCTGACACCGAGAGCACGTACTTGGGGCGCTGTCGCCGGCTACCAAATCACATCGAAGCTGCAAAGGCTGTAAGTTCGCTGGTTATATATAGAATAATAAAGAAGAAGATGGGAATATCAACAATTCTCGTACTTTTTGCTGCTTGCACTCATTGCAGGCTCTGCGTCTCGGCTGTTTGGTTGGCTCGCCTTCTCGCGGTTCCGCTCGGGCTATGGGAACGGTGGGAGTGACTTGTGAAGACATTTGCAGGCATTGGGCAACTCGACCTGGCACACGCCCCGTTGCCTGGAGAGCCGTCTTCTAGAGTCTTTGGAATCTCGACAATATCTCTCGATTTTGGTGAATTATTGAGAGCCATAAGACATAAACATGAAGTAATGCTGAGTTCGGGCAGGCGGACAGATGGCTCACGGCCAATGTCCGGCACGTGACCACATTCTGCTCTGCGCAATGCTGGCGCATGATCTTATTCGCTACCCTGTAGCTAGCCATTTCATTTACGGAAATTTCTTTTTTAAACACCAAGATCAATTAGATACTCACTGCGCGATTCGCCTCGGCCTCGATAGATAATCTAGCGACAGGAGGCTATTTAATCACGTTGTGAATGAAATGCTGAGTTTTCTTTCTCACAATGAATGAGCTCGGTGGACCGGAATCAGACCTTACTAAGTGCTGATTCATGACAACGAAATGCTTGAACGCATCAACATTTAACCTGTGTCATAGCTTGGTCACCCGCAAAAGATACTTGCGCTAAAGCATTTGAGCCCCAAAGATTTACGTTTTGGGTTTGAGCTGACATATCTCCATCTGGGCACATATATATACAGAGGCCTCTCTCTGTCATTGACAATTAGCTCTTTTACCTGTCGTCAAGACTACATGTACTTATTATTCATACTGACCGTTATATTGGACACTTCCTAAATCACCCAAAAATGGCTTCTTATGAGTACAATGAAAGTAACCAAAGAGTCCTCTTTGGAGAAGAAAGCCTTTCCAAACTCCCCTCCGAACTCTCTAAACTTGGCTGTACTAAACCACTCATCCTCACAACGCCCAGCAAGGCATCCTACGTTGACGATGTCGCCAAACTTTTGAGCGGTCAGATACATGTAGCTGGCTCATTCACCCGAGTCACAATGCACACGCCCAAAGAGGTCACTGAAGAGGCTTTGGAGTACTCCACGTCTGTCGATGCCGACTGTTTTGTGTCAATTGGCGGTGGCAGCGCTGTCGGCCTTGGTAAAGCATTGTTTGTTCGGACGGGGTTGCCTCATATCTGCATTCCGACGACGTACGCAGGCAGTGAAATGACGCCGATTGTGGGCCAGACGGAGAACAGGGTAAAAGTCACCCATGTTGATCGCAAGGCAATACCCGCAGTAGTCATCTACGATGTGAAGTTGACATTAACACTGCCTGCGAACATAAGTGCAACGAGTGGTCTCAATGCTATGGCCCACGCTGGTATGTGGACATCAACAAGCTACACCTGCAATCTCTGACACATTTACAACATATAGTGGAGGCTTTATATGCTCCAGACGCCAACCCGATTACTAGCACGTTCGCCATCAAGGGCATACAGACCCTGTCTACATCGCTGCCCCAAATAATGCAAAATCCCAAAGATATCGCCGCTCGTTCAGATGCTCTGCTTGGTGCTTGGCTTTGCGGCAAGTGCCTTGCCGGAGCCAGTGTATCACTGCATCACAAACTCTGTCATGTCCTTGGAGGCACCTTCAACCTGCCTCACGCTGAAACGCATGCCATCATTTTGCCTCATGCGCTCGCATATCTAGCCCCAAGTATCCCCGGAGTTATGAAAGAGTTGGCAGAAAATATCCCGGATAGCGATGGAAATGCTATCAATGGCTTGAACAAACTGTTATCTAAGCTGGGGATTACCTATAGCCTCAAGGATCTTGGAATGAAAGAAGAAGGTATTGATTTGGCAGTCGAAACACTGCTACAGAAGCCATTTTGGAGTCCTAGAAATATTGAGAAGGACGCAGTAAGAGAGCTGTTGAAGCGAGCATGGGATGGAAAACCGGCACAAATTGCAGAATGAGAGGCTATTATTTGGGAAAATTTCCGGCTGCATATAATTATCCACGAACTTATAAAGCTCAATCAGATTCAATCTCCACTTTCTCACTTTTCTTTCTATAGCCTACCATTATTGACTGTCGTTATTCACCAATATTAGCGTAGATGAACCAAAACAGCTTCGACTAAATAACCTAGCACATGCCAATTGGCAAAAGGAACAGTCCAAGTAGCGCGGCATCAAGCTGCATGATATGCTCTTTGTATTCTTGGTATCTATTACTGAGTGAGTGAAAGAGGGAGTTTACCCCAAACACGTTAAGAATTTCTCATGTAAATTTTATATCACAAGGAGTGTGTAGAATTGAAACATCTCACACGTAAGTCCTCCATCTCTTGAATTCCAATGACACATGGCTTGTGTAAGAGTATATTGCCGTAAAAGAAAAAGACATCTGGCTCTTACTCATATTGTTGCATAAAGCTGTTGTTGAGAATTACCTTGGAGAAGTCAGGAATATGAGTGCTATGGCACCACGGCTTGAGCTCCTCCTCTCGATCAATTGTTTTCGCAAA
This sequence comes from Trichoderma guizhouense, assembly GCA_002022785.1. Taxonomy (NCBI): domain Eukaryota; kingdom Fungi; phylum Ascomycota; class Sordariomycetes; order Hypocreales; family Hypocreaceae; genus Trichoderma; species Trichoderma guizhouense. The sequence continues at coordinate 244,229 of LVVK01000003.1, read as the reverse complement.
GCATCCAAGCCACCCCGTGCGATGGTAGGCCTTGATGACATCCTTGAGAGTGTCGCTGTGAATGATTTGCGTAATGTTCTTGACATATGGGTGGTTGCTAGCGTTGTCGTAAATAGTGGCTAGCTGGATAACTTGACCCAAAAACGTGATGTTGCCAACTGTGCCAAGATCTTGGTGACGAATAATAGTCTCAGCAATAGCCTCGGCTTGGTCTTTGGAGGCTCCAAGCTCCAAAAGCAGGTTAAGGGCCTTGAATCCTCCATAAAACTCAAATGACATGTTGGTGGCCGCCAAGTTTTCCTCAGCAGTGCCAATGTCATGTAAGAGGGAGACTAGAGCAAGAGTCGACGGAGAGAATGTGTCGGCATGCTCAGGAAATTGTTGTTTAACAATGGCGCTGGCTATGTAAAAGTATGTTAGTTATGCAGACATACTTATTGGGTATTTGAGCTTTCATACCGAAATAAAATACTCTCATGCTGTGATTGAAAGTTTCGATAGGGAGCTTATCCTTGGCATAGCTTTGGACTTTGGCGACAATAGGATCATCATTTGGGAATTTGATGTCGGCGACAAGAAGCGGTCCTGGGGCATTCTTGAATGGCTCGCCGTTGAAGAGCTTGCTTGGGTCCAATGGCACGGAGGTCCAGCCGTTCTGTTGAATTTGAGTTGCCGACATTGTGATGAATGTATGTAACAACAAATTAATGTTATTCAAGATAAGGTGTTATGGTATATAAGATGTATGTCTGTGGTGGTGGACGATGACCATGTTAGACATTGGTTCGGAGCGATGACGTAAGCGGATACTCACAGCAAAATGCGGCAGCGATGCCTTGAAATCGAGAATTCAGGCAGCGACAAGGTAAAAAGGTAGTGTAGAAGAAGGGAATTGAACTTTTTTTGATGCGGGATCTTCAATTCAATTATAAAATTGGATGGTTGTTGATGATTGTTGGAAATGCTGATGAATCTGAGAGAGAAATCTTTTTCTCGGAAAGCCAGAATTGTCGCGACTTAAATACAACTTTGCTCTTGAATTGAATGCCTGAAACGACGGCCTTACAGCATCACAGGTTTCCTAATCGGGTAATCAGGTGGCGGGGCAAGAATGAGTTGACCAAACCGCCAATTATTAATGACGCGGCGTTTCCGGAGAATGATGAATAAGAGCCGAGACTGGCGATTGAGTCGAGACATGCAACGATTCGAATTGCACGACGGATTATTTGAATTTCCCAACGAGAGATTAATGGAAAGCGAAAACAAATATAGTTGCATACTATGTGAGACTGATGCGCAGTGTTTTCACAAGACGCAGCGGGGTTCAATTATGATTAGAATTATTATAGCTATTATCAGATCATAACTTTTAAGATCTATTTAAGCTTCGGATGCTAGATGAGATAAAATATTGCCCAAGCTTGAATTGAACATGATGCTATCGCATCTCAGAAGCACATATGTTGTTAGTGGACATAAACAAGTGCTTACAGCTAGCCAAATCTTTGCCTCAAAACACAGTGTCTATCCGTGGGTACTAATGAGCAGGCCATCAGGAAGAGTAGCCTGTTGAAATGGGTAGAACAATTGGCAGAGTCGTACAGTAACTATGTCTTATACGTACTGTATTTGTTGCTTACCGGAGATGCAGTCTCTGCTTTTAGTGTATCCGCTCTTGTATCCGGGCGTTTAGTTCCCTCGTGTATCCGGTCCAAGTAGCGTCTTGTACTGTAAATGCTTTTTTCCCAGTAATGCAATACAGTCATACTAGGTCACTCCATTTGCAGTCGGAGTAATGCTCATGTATACTAAAAAGACAACGCATACTTGCAGCCACATGCCTGAATACAGAGGCTGTGAATCTAATAGCTACAGATGGCCACAGGTAGTCAAGTAGTTTGACCAATGTTTGTGCATCTCGCCTATATATACTTAGGCAAGCACTTTGTGAAATTACCTAGGTAGTTGCTGTTAGATTCCAGAATTAGCAATCAAAATATGTATATGCAACGGAGCATCTGCTATTTTACCTTGCCGTAGAACACAATTCGCGTCACATGACGGAGTTCAATAGCATCAAAGACCCTTAGTTCGCCGGCTTGACACGCTAACCTCATTTGCCCAAGAACTCACTCTGGGGTGCATGATTTCTCCAACTCTTCATTCAGCTACCACATCAGGCTGTGTCGCCTCATCAAAGGCACACTTCGTTCCTATGACTTGAAAGGGCAAATTTTTAAACATCTTCTGTATGCGTAACTGTGGATACACGCTCCTAGTCAGATCATCCTAGTAGCACGCTGCAGCTTCCTACACATGATGGCATCATGAACGCGATCTCTCCACAACGCGCTGGGCCAGCGAGGCGTTATAACAGGTCACGGTGTGGTTGTTTGACCTGCAAGTGAGACTTCCTTCCACTCATATAACAACAATACATTATACTTCAGGACGCTTTACTGATAGGTGGTGAATACACAGGCGTCGCAAAGTAAAGTGCGATGAGCAGCGGCCAAGATGCTCTCATTGTGAGCGACTGAACTTGGAGTGCAAATGGCGGCCACATCACGCCCCTGTGTTGTCAAAGCAACGGCAGGATGCAAATGGCGAGAGTGGTACATCCAGTAACCAACTGACTCTATCCCCGTCTACTGACAGATCGCCGACTACGTCTGGGTTACGAACGCTGCAGGCCATGGATGAAGTGTTTGACTATGCTAGCTTTATGTGGGATCCCGGCAGCAGTCTTTGGCAACAGGAAAGCCCAGATATGGCAACCACCATTGCGATTAGCACGAATGCAATAGTAAGTACTGTCGATCTAATTTACTAATTTTAATCCTTCTATTCTTTCCACATGTAGTTGGCAGCGAGCAAAAGCCAAAGAGAAAATTTTGATACTCACGCTTTCGATAGGAACCCACCGCATATATAAACAGGCATATGGATCCTCTGATCATGAATTCGTATTCTGATACTGCGACCATTCAAGAGAATGGAGACCAGACGTTGGATCAGAGTGCATCTGCCACAAGTGAGAGACTCATGGAGTTCTTCGCCAAGTCCGCCACCCCGCCTATTCTTGCTGGAGTTGAATCTCAGAGGAAGTGGTTCTCAATCCGCCAAGGCCTTGTCGCAATGTCGAAAAGCTCTCGCGTCCTACGTTGTGCTATCTTGGCATTCTCAAATACCCTTCTCTGTCGCAGCAATATGTCCTGGGCTTTTGCCGACCAAAACCACTACGAAGAAGCTACCATGGAAGTCGAGGCCCAAGATCCAGATTCATTCAATGAGCATAGCCTCGCGCGTGAATGCCTCCTTGCTGCTCTATTCTTCTTGAGTTACGTTGGGATTATAGAAAGCAAGCTCGACACGGCACATCGTTATCTCAAACAGGCATATACAATATTCCAGAAGGGGAATAAAGCCTCATTCTCCCACGTTGAAAAGCAAGTCCTTCTTTGGATCCGGTTGTTGGATGCCAGAGCAGTGTCAGCCGGTGGCGAGGGACTATTTCTGTCACGAGATGACGAAATCGAACTCGTAGATGCCTCTCCTGCGAGCTTCGATGCTGAGACAGACGAAATTGCGAGAAGCCAGGATGCTTCCAGTGATGACATCGAGGACGTCTTGTTCCAAGTCCTCTATCAACCTGGCATCGTCTTTTTCCAAAAGGTACAAAGCTTCATGGGGCGCATCTCAAAGATTGATCCCTGGCATCGGTCAAGGGGAACTGTCGAAGACGAGATTGAAGTCATGAACATTGGCGCTTCCATTGCAGCCGACCTCCGATCATTGTATGATCAGCGCCCACCACTCATGGACTACGCCGTCGCGGGAAAGCTGTCGGAGCCTCATATTTCAGCGCACTTGGCTTTTACCATCACCAGAGCTTTTCGCACGTACTTGTCCAACTACTACGCCAGCAAAGTCCATCTCCATCGCGTCGCTTACAAACACCTGCCGTTGACCAAGGAAGCAGCTGATGCCCTTGGTCAAATTCGCAAACTGGCGCACCAAATCTCGTCTGATCTCGCTCCTGATGACTCGCTTCCGGTAAATATGCTCTGGCCTCTCTTGATGCTGGGCGTAGAAGAGCAGGATCAAGATGAAAAGGCGTGGATTGGAGCTCAGATTGTGAGAATGGAGGGCGTTGCGGGGAATGCGAGAATCACGGCGCAAGTCCTTGAAGAGGTTCAAGCTCGCCAAGAAGCGTCAAAGTCCCGTGCTGATATCCGATCCGTGATGCATGCAGTTTTTAATTCCTGTTTTGCAATCTTGTGATCAATCAAGCATAGAGTGCAGAGGCGACAGTGGTGTACACTCGGGTCGGCAATGTCGGGAATAATGAGTCGTCGGCAAGACAACCCCACGCTCATCGCCTCGATTGAAGCTCGAATAAGGTGATGCGATCAGTCATCTAGACGCGGGGAGACTTCTTCGCGTCTGGCTACCCCAGCTTGGGTCTAATGCAATTCTGAGGAAGTCCGATACAGGCTTCACCAGGTTTCTCAATCTGATCCTTACCTATTCGACGGAGTCATATATAAGACTCTGAACGGTATCTTGAACATTAATTAACAACCTTCTTCGAGAAACCTTGCCGCCTCGCATTCTTTGAGACAACACTCCATTGAAGCAAAGCACCAGAAGCCTTCGATCTCTTCCTTACATCAGCATCAATGGGCTCTTTACAAGCAGTCAGGCCGTTTCCGCCTGGTATTCATGTGCCCAGTTTAACCTGGTTCAGCAGCGACCATTCTCAAGAAATAGACTGGGATTTACAAGAGAGACATTTGAACTTTATCATCACTTCTGGTCTTCATGGCGGTCAGTATTTTTGCACTTTTCCTGGTAACATTGAACGCAGCAAAAGTAGCTAATGCCAATCCAATCTAGTCGTCATTGCTGGGACGAATGGTGAAGCTGTGACCTTGACTCAGGATGAAAAGATCAAACTTATCACAATGACACGTCGCATCGCCACTCAGGCTGGAAGACCAAGCATCACAATCACTGTGGGAAGTTCCGGACAGTGCACACGAGATGTCATTGCAGAAACGAAGGCGGCAAAAGAAGCTGGTGCCGATTTTGTCTTGGTGCTTGTACCCAGCTATTTCCATTTTGCCATGAATAAAGACAGCATTGTTGCGTTCTTCGAAGAGGTATGAGAACCATTCATTTTATTCCGAGTTACAAAGTCGATACTGACTCACAATGTGTAGGCAGCCGATGCGAGCCCGCTTCCCATCTTGATATACAACTATCCGAATGTTGTTGCCGGACTCGATGTCGACTCCGAAATGCTGGATCGCCTAGCCAAGCATAGGAATATCGTTGGTGTAAAGCTGACATGCGGTGGAATCGCCAAAGTGTCTCGCATTGCTGCTGCATACAGTCCCGACAAATTCAGTGCTCTTGCTGGTCAAAGTGACTGGCTCGTTCCAGCACTATCTGTCGGCAGTACAGGCGCCATTACTGGAATAGCAAATCTGTACCCCAAGGTGAGTTTGGTGTAAAAATATCTTGCCATCATATAATGAGCATTGCTAACACATCGATTTCACAAACTTCAAAGACATGCATACAAATTTACGATCTTTTCGTAGCAGGCAAGGTCAAAGAGGCTACGGCATTGCAGTTGGAGCTCGCAAAGATGGAATGGGGCTTTGCCAAGGGTGGTATCAACGGTACGAAGTGGGTAGTAGCAAGGCTACGTGGCTATCCCGAAGAAAGCTGTCATTGTCGGCGACCATACCCAAAGTACGACAATAGAACGCAGCAAGAATGGATTGTTGGCGTGGTTAGCGCTTTGGAATCGACTGAGAGAAGCATTGCCAAGGGCTCTGCATAGAGGCAACAGCATCATGAGCATTGATCATCCGCGTTGGGCTTGACAATATGACACATAAGAAGAGTCCCTTGATAACCATATGTAGAGCTAAATTATGTCGGAAGACAACAATATTGTGCCCATGAGTCTCTAACATGAATCAATGATCTACATGTACTTCATTATATCTTTACTTTCCATTGGCATATGAGACTAGTAACACTGGGGTATACAAAGTGATGAACGTGTTTCCGTGCTATGCGGTCACATAGCTTGGCATCGTATACACTTCGACAATCTCCAGTCTGTTTAGGTCGAGCTCATGGCATTTCACTAATAATATGTCGGACTACATCTGACGCCAATAGTCATAATCACGGCGTCCATTTGCAACCGAAAGTCCAATGTCTCTTCAAGCCAAGACTCAACGCCATGATCGTGTCGACTTCAAAGGGAAAGCCGATCGGCTCGGATATCGGATACGTCGCTTAGCTGCCCAGCCCACCAAACACTTCCTCTTCTCATTGGCCTCACATTTGCCACCTCACTCGCCATAGCGCAGCGCCACCAGCAATAAACCATCGGCGAACCACGTTTATTCCCGTTCTAAGACAAACAAGGCTTGAAATGGTTCAATTTTTGCCGACAAACCTGGGAGGTCACTTGTGATCCGAGCTGGATATTCTCCCCTGTATTCTCGTTCCTTCGAAGAAGAAATCTGATCTGAATTGTCGCCTCCGCATATTTCCCCGCACGGCGCTACTCAATGAAAAGCTGGGGTATCGTGGAAATGGTTCGACAGCAGTAACCCGGATTCTTTGCTAATTGGCGAAGACCCCACCATCTTCTCGCCAGATCCGATGGCAACCAGACGAAGGCGATGAGCGACAGACCGTGAGACTCTCATTCATATATATCTTATGAAGTTGTCCGTTTATCTTTCGAGTTTGTTGGTTGCTAAATGGCCTCGGATTCCATCCCCCCCGCGAACCAACTTTATAATTCCTGATACAGGTGTGTACTCTGTCCCGCGTTGCGAGGCCCTTAACATAGTTGACGAGGTGATAAGGCCTTCAACATCATGGGTGGATTCCGTGCCGTTGAGGATCGGCCAACGCCGAAAGAGGTGTACAATTGGCGGCTGTATACCGAGGCTGCAATCATAGCGACAGGTTCTCTTCTGTAAGTGTCTTTTGCCTTACCAGAAACGCATGCGATCTATTCTGATGCGATGGTAATCAGCTTTGGCTATGACGGTGCATTCGTTGGGACGACAATCGCTCGCGCCAGTTTCAAAAAAGACTTTAACATTTCGCCGGCCGATGCCAATAGCATCTCTAGTAACATCACGTCTGCGTTCCAGGCGGGAGCCTTTTTCGGTGCCATTTTTTGCTTCTTTAGTAGGTTCAGGAATACTCAAAGCAACACATGTCGCCCTTCGTGTGCTGATTATTGGTGAATAGTTACGGAAAAGGTAGGCCGAAAATGGGCATTGTTCATCTCCAACGTTGTATTCCTCATTGGCGCGGTCATCATGACTGCAGCTACGCATTCACTCGGCAACATTTGTACGTCCATGGCCTCTCACTCAGATCCGATGGTGCTGCAAACCTTCTGTGACTAACTCTGGCTGTGAAGATGCTGGTCGAGTTCTTACTGGTCTTGCCTGTGGCGGAATCACCGCGACCGTTCCAAGCTATATCGCTGAGCTTTCGATTCCTTCTATCCGTGGTATACTCACTGGTCTCTTCGAAATCGCATATCAAATCGGATCGGTAATTGGCTTTTGGATCAACTATGGAATCAACCAGAACATGGATGTAAACTCAACAGCTTCGTGGCGTATCCCTATGGCTATCCAAATCGTTCCATGCGGTATGCTACTGATTGGAGGGGTATTTCTCCACGAGAGTCCTCTTTGGCTCTTTCGAAAAGATAGAGCAGAAGATGGAACTAGGTCACTGGAGGGAATTCGTCATCTTTCTCGAGATCACGAGTGTAAGTTACGCCTGAGTCGACTTCCAAAGAAAGCTAGCTAACGCGAACATGCCACAGACTTGAAAGAAGATATACAGATGATCCAAGGTCGTCTGGTAGAAGAAAGCAATATTGCGAGCAGATATGGAACTGGGTCGTGGGCACTCTTCCGTGGAGCCCTCTACGAACTATCAAGGAAGGGCATGCGAAACCGCATCATTCTGGTGTTTTGCTCCTTTGCGCTACAAAATATGTCTGGAGCCGCAGGTAAGACATTCCAAATTGATGGAGACGTCGTCAACTTACAAAGTGTTGCATAACAGCCATCAACTATTATTCACCAACGCTTTTCTCTTCACTTGGGATCCAAGATGTCTCATTATACACTGGAATCTATGGTCTTGTCAAAGCAATCGCTTCCATCCTGTTCTACGTCTTTTTGATCGATATATGGGGTCGCCGACACCCGACCATCATCTCCTCTATCGCTTGTTCCCTCTGTCTTTGGATCATTGGTGCATACGTCAAAATCGGGCACCCAGCCGACATCATCAAAGCCGGACATGAGCTTTCACCATCCACAGCGGCTGGTGGCAAAGCTGCAACTGGCATGATCATGATATACTCAGTCTTGTATGACAGCATACGCATTCACCCATCTTTAAAGTATCAGTCTACTAACTCCCTTTTGATAGCTGGTCTTTTGGTCTCAACGGTATACCGTGGATTGTTGCCGCCGAAATCTTCCCGGGCGCCCTGCGTAACTTTTCCGGAACATGGGCAGCACTCTGCCAATGGTGAGAACTGGTTCGACCATTGCAAAACTTGATCAATACTAATATTTGTTTACAGGCTCACCCAATTCGTTATTACCAAGGCTCTACCCTACATTTTCACCTCGCTGGGCTATGGTACCTGGTTCTTTTTTGCCTCATGGATGTTGCTTGCAACCATTTGGGCCTTTTTCTTTCTGCCAGAAACAAAGGGCAAGACTTTGGATGAGATCGACATTATCTTGTAAGTACAGCCAACGAAAACGTATTTTATCTTCATAATGTGCTAACTATTGTGTCTTAGCGGGTATACGGAAGATAGAAGGGAGTTCTTCCCAGGCCAATCAAATGGTGATGTCATCAAGGAAGATGCAGAGGTATTCACAAAGGATTAACACATCTATACTTGATGTGCTCTTTCATTACTCTTAGTCTATTGCATTAATATTTAATGATCAAGAATGTCTTGTCGTATCTAAAAAAGAAAGTGCACATGAAACATTATACGCATGATTCGGCAGCACCGTCTCACCTGTCCGCCCATGTAGAAGATATTCCCATGCATACCCATACGACCAGAGTATGCTCACTGCTCGTAGTATTACGTGAAATCTTAATCCACTATAAGCCGCAATGACCAAGATAGACAGCCTTGCGAAGGCAGTGGACTCAATCCACATTTGAACGCGCCTTTCAATTACCGATTACTAGATACCCAGCATGGAAAATCGGTGTCGGCTATTTCGGATTACAACGTTGTCTCCGCTTACGACTTTCAGGGCAACATTATGCGAATGTTTACAGACATGAACCATGGTTGTAACTGTTCATGCATACTTCTACCGAGGGGTGCGAAAGGCGTGAAGGGTGCTAAGGGTGTGGAAGGTCCCGTGAAGCCTGGCAAGTGCGCAAAAACGGCATGGATCTGCCGCCCCTCAAGCGTTAATCTGCCAGAACAAGAGACTACTGAAGCGAAGTCTTCAAATACGCGTTATTTCGACCCCAAAAAACTGATTCAGCCTAAATGCTGAAGCCGTCTACTAAGTCATTCGAGGGGCTGAGTTCGCCTACTAAGAATGTATGACAGACTTTCGAATGGTGTATCCACGCGCCAAAGAGGATTTTTCTGCTATAAGAAGAGGAATATCTCATGAATGCTCTACTTCATCCTCCTTTATACATATTAGTATCGATTCATGCACAGATTACCAGACTTTTGCTCCCTTTGGCATCAAACATATTGACATTTGAGTCGTTACCACTTGGCAATTTTCAGTGCTGATATACAGATGCCATCACTCTATGGCATGCCGTTGAGCTTCAGATAGTCATGACATTTTTCTGGTCTCCTTCCAACTCTAACTCCCCTTTCCATGTGCCAAGATATTCCTCACGCGATCTAGAGTGTCAGTCAGCTTTGGATTGAATCTGTTGAACCAGCCAGCTACGAATCGTTAGATACGTACAATAAAACTCGCACGGAGTTGTTCAGTGGAGAAAATCTCTCTTGGGAACATTGCGAGACAATTACTGTTTGCGGTGGTGTGCCGAGGACATGAGTATCGATTCATACCCATCTTTTATAAGCAAATGGTGTACTTCTTGTGGTTATTTCTGGCTCGACATGAACTTCAACTTCAGATTGAGTTTAAGTATATGTTTAGAAGTATCTTTGAAGACACAAAGTCAGTGCGTGTGATATGCCCATCTTAGCACCAACTTATTGGTGATGAGATGGCCCACTCTTTATTGCACCCAGCTACAGAAAATTTTCGATCTTTTCTTGTGTTTGGGCCCATGTATGATGTTACATTTGCGACTGTCAGATCCGTTTTGTGACATGAGGTTGGGTTGTTAAAGATGGCTGCTTACATGGGTAACGGCCGTAAATGATCGTGTAGCTTATAAGGTGTGTAGCCATCTCAGCTAATGCGCCAAGAAATTGATACACATGATGATCGTCTACGATGCTTTAGTGCCGCCGATTCTTCCCAAACTTACGAACAGAGGGAAAGGCTGTGGAGATCGCTTGGCTGTTCGCTGGCGTATCCAATGAGGCTCCTCTTCATTACACCGCTAGGGATAGAAGGTACACAGTTCATTGCGCCCATTCTATTAGCCGAAGTAAGCTCCGCTACTGATGATAACCTTATTTTTAACCTTGGCGGCCGTGGGATGTGTGATCACTTCACGAGGAAAATTCTGCCCGGAGATCTCCTGTTGCATTCCAATCGGAACACTCCATGAAAAGCAACAGGTCAGCGGCATTGACGTATTGATCATGTATTAAGTGAGTGGCAGTTTAAATGAAACAGATCCAAATGCAAGCTGCCTTTCCAACGTCCACTAAATGAATGAAGTGGAAAATCTTGGCCCCTAGAAAAGCATGACACATTTAGTGAACTCAAAGCCTATGGTGCCCTATCCAGACTTATCTTCGATGTATCCAAAATTGATTCAAGTTCAACATTCTCTTAAGTCTCCGACATTCTCAATATCGTCTCTACATTCTAAGATGAGGATCTAGACTACCCATTTCCGTTTAGACGGGCTGCGGTCTCTGCTACCTGCGGAGGCAAAGGCAACAAGCTGTTGCAATCCATGTGTTTATCATGGTAGTCTCTCTGCAGCGGTATCTACATGACTTGGATCGAGAATGCTCAGTAACTATAACCATGACAACGAACAGGCAGGTTTCTATACAGCAACGCCGTGGCTAATATAATCTAACTCGAGCCACTCATTGCAATGGCTAATGAAAGCATCTACAATTCAAGGGTTTCCTTGAACATTTCTGACTTAAAACTCAAATGTGAAGGAGCATTTATGATGAGGCGTCGCCGGCTATATCATCGCCACCGAGATTCAGAAGATATAGACACTCGAGGTGAATAAAAACTGCATTGATGCGACCATTACTAGCAGAATCTTGATCCAAGACAACGCGCAGTGAGTTGAACTTGCCAACTATTAGGGACTCAAGATCAGGACATTGCGCATCAGTCGTTAAAGACCGGTCAAATGGGTAATACAGTCAAGTAGACCGTTAGCCTACTGGCGCTTCGTCCGGCCAGTTTCGACAATTAGATCAAAGGACCCCGGATGATATCGTGGTCTATCTCACACAATATATGTAGAGACGTGATGGAGGTGTGCTGAATTATCGTCAATCACTGAATGTATCCTACTTATTGGTTTTGATGAAATGCTGCAAGTATCAGCTCTACATGCTCATTAAGCTTGTTCGGTTCATCGATGTGTCACTGACCCGCCAGCATAGAGGCATACGTAAAAGATATATCGTGTTAAGTACGGAGTAAAACTCGCTATATAGTGCTTTGTCAAGGATCTTCGAGTTTATCCACTGTCCTACGTCCAATAGACGCTTGAATCAGCCGTTTTGACAAACAAGAAGCTGCAAGTCGGTCAGGGTTTTCCCAGTTTTGCTTGTTCAAATGATGTGTTATATAATTTATATATCACTGCCGGCCCGATACGTAGTTTGTTTACATGGGTTGAGGTTACATGCAAGGCATAAGAACACCGAAAGCAACCGACAAGTGAGGCGAACGCGGGGCATACCTCGACCACTGTGCATGCGGCATTCGCTTGTAGGATATGCATACGCCGGTTCTATTTCCAATAATGAGTAGAGAAAGCTAAGAGGTAAAAGCTGTTTCTTTCGTACCTTCATATTTTTTCTCCTTTGCCTCTTAATTGACGCATATAGCAGAGCCTAGGTTGGATCGTCACGAAGACAATGAATGTAAACCGCAATTCTCACGACAAGTTTCACGAATATACGTGGAGAATATGTAACACTCTTTTGTAATTGAGCTACTCCCAAAGAGATTTTATAACCGAATCAGGGTATATGATTGGCACATACGGCTCAAGTCATGCAAGTCGGATAAGTAAACCGAGGCGACGGCGTATTAAAATACCGAAGCGCCGACCTGCTTTAACGGCCCGGGAAAATACCCAGGCATCGGATTGGTGCGCTTTTGGGCTTTAATTTACGGCTGTAACTTCAAAAGAAGATCTTATATAAAGAATCCGGGGTTTACCTACTTATAAACTCGATCGGATGCAACGGGCAGCAAACTGGTTGGTGGAAAGATGTGGGGTATAGTGGCGATCAAAAGGGTTTTTGAACGACAAAACACTTGCAAGCCTCTTTCCCCCCCCTATTATTGCTTGACAATGCCTCTATAATGTCGTATTCTATCCTGCAGAGACCCCAATATTGCATAGTCTTCATAAAGTTGGGTTGCGCTCATGAAACTCAACTTCAAAACGGCGGCAAATATGAAGTCTCGATCCTGAACTAGAGACTACAGCCTGTTGTCTCCAACAGCCTGAGATCATAACATGTAGTCTATAGTACAGGGGTTGACGTCTATATAACTCTGCCTGATCCCCATTGTCGAGTACCAAGAAGCTGAGAAGTCATCGACTCATCAAGATTTAAAAAGCTTACATCAAAAAGTGTATACAACATGACCAAACTATCCCTTCTCCTCGGAGCGTTCGCAGCATCGGTCTGTGTTCAATCTCATGCTCTTCCACCTCCTCCTACTGTTACACAGGCACCCAAGCTTGAAGATCGAGCTACTACTTGCACCTTCTCTGGTGCCAATGGAGCATCTTCAGCAAGCAAGTCGCAGAAGTCGTGCGCTACTATTGTGCTGTCAAACGTTGCTGTCCCTTCGGGCGTGACTCTCGATCTTAGTGACTTGAATGATGGCACTACTGTGAGTAATACTAAAATGACAAAATTAGACGCGTAACACAATGATACTAATTAGACGACTTTTAAAACTATAGGTCATTTTTCAGGGAACCACTACTTGGGGTTACAAGGAGTGGTCTGGCCCTCTGCTCCAAATCGAGGGCAACGATATCACCATCCAGGGCGCCAGCGGTTCAGTTTTGGACCCCCAGGGCTCCCGTTGGTGGGATGGTGAAGGCAGCAACGGTGGCAAGACGAAGCCAAAGTTCTTTGCTGCCCATGATCTAACCTCTTCATCCATCACCAACCTGAACATCAGGAACACACCTGTCCAAGCCGTCAGCGTGAATGGTGTCAACGGACTTACCATTACTGGAATGACAATTGACAACAGTGCTGGTGACAGTGGTGGTGGACACAACACCGATGGATTTGACATTGGCTCTAGCTCGAATGTTGTCATTAGCGGAGCCAAAGTGTATAACCAAGATGACTGCGTTGCCGTCAACTCTGGCACGGTAAGTCGCTTTCTAAGGAAGACCAGGAAAGCCAAGAGAACGTTTTGCTAAATTGTATAGAACATTACATTCACTGGAGGTCTCTGCTCTGGTGGACATGGATTGTCAATCGGCAGCGTCGGCGGCCGAGATGACAACACTGTTCAAACCGTTACCTTTAGCAACTCGCAGGTTACCAAGTCTGCTAATGGTTAGTCACTTAGAAAACTCTTGTTTCAAAATAATCGACTGAACACTCTACAGGCATTCGTATCAAGGCATCAGCTGGTGATACGGGGACAATCAAGGGAGTGACCTACACCGGTATTACTCTGTCAGGCATCACGGGGTATGTCGCCGTCCAGAATCCATAAATTCAGCTTATTATTAACTGTGGCCCGCAGATATGGTATTCTGATTGAGCAAAACTACGATGGCGGTGACCTGCACGGAAGCCCCACGAGTGGTATCCCCATCACCAACCTCGTGCTTCAGAACATCTCTGGAAGTGGTGGCGTCTTATCAAGTGCTAATAACATCGCCATCGTCTGTGGAAGTGGAGCTTGTTCTAGCTGGACCTGGAGCAACGTCGTCGTCACTGGAGGAAAGAAATATGGCAGCTGCCAGAACGTACCAAGTGTTGCTACTTGTTAAATGTGGCTTGCCACAAAGCTTTGCCAGAATCATCCACAGTTACATGGCTCAGTTTAACGTCTATCTTTGGATGACGCGGTCAATATGGTTATTTTAGTACACACAAGATATTCTTTAATATCGTCTTTTAACAATCTTTTCGATGTCTATGTATTAGTCCGTTGTCGTACTTGCCTCTGCAGTCTCCAATGTATCGTGAAACCAAAATTGGTTCTAAGTAGATCATTAAACGTATTTGGTATTGCCAAATACTTATAGAACATGTCACTGTTATCCAAAGTCTGAAGTAGATGAACATCAGCAATGTGCCATTGACTCATAGAGGCCTTGAATAAACTACATTTATTTTAGTTTATCATAATGTATCTGCACTGAACATATTGACTCGTAAGCATTGGGAGGTAATTCACTGTACATGAATCAATTATTATATTACTCAATATATTACGTCTCAGTTAAGTGAAATCCGACTGTGGCTTACTCCGCACTATTTGAGAAGACATTTGACGCCAGTTGCTGACACCAATTTAGTAAGGGGGTTTAGCTATTGCTCAGATAATCCAAATATTATTCCCGTTACTTATTTGAATAGGCCATAATGCCTGCGATGGTAGGAATGCTAATTAAGGTTTCTAAAAGATCGTCAACGTTTTCAGATAATCTGGGAATGTAGTCTTGCTATAGATATACTTAAACTGCGGGCCTTTGGAGCACATGACTGAAGATGCCTCACGCGTCAATAATTAGAGTATGAGAAGCAATTAAACATTTTTATTTGTTTCTGTTGATGAGAATAATGATACAACTTTTGAAACGTCTGCCATAAATGAAGTGAGGAACTCATCCTGGGTAAGGTTGCGTGACATCCTCGAAATTCATAACGTTCGTCAGAAGATAAGAGTTGAGAGGAGAGTTTGGTGATAAATCTTTAATCCTTTGGAGATTCTGACATAGCGTAATAAGAAACTGAAAACGGATCGGTTTTTTTACATCAATTAACAATTTAGGCGTGTAAAAATCTCACCAATTGGTATTTGATCGGAGATATGTGATGAATTTGTCATACAGCAGCGACGCGCGCAATCACCTTACATGAGTTACCGGCGGTACGTGGAATGATGATGATGAGTCTGCAACCTTCAGATAGTTTTCTGCCATCAAGGTGGATGGGTCGAGTAAGATTTTAGAGCTTTTAAGAGGAGGGGGAACTACATATCAATGTCCTTAGTTGCGGATTGATAAAAGGCTATAGAGTTTATGCAGTGTTGCAACTGAGTTAATGAATACCCGGTAAACAGTTTCCTAAAATGGAATCCATGTGGAAGAGAATCCGAGAACATTAAAATATGGGCCGCAGTACTTACCGGCAACAACTTCAACGTGTTTATCATGATACGCAGAGGGAAAGGACCATTCATCACCCTACTATGGTGAGTTGCAACTGGTGATAATCTGATAAAAGCGCCATAATATTTGATTAGTTCCAGAAACTGCTACCCATCATTCATTCGCATATATTCCACTCTGCAGCATATCCAGGAATTCCAGCTGCAAGTGTCATCGGGGAACCCTCATATCATGATTCCATTAGCCAACATGCATATATAACCCCAGCGAGGGATTTTCTGGCTAAAGGGTATCCGCTATTTCCATTTCCAATAGTTGAAAGAGAATACGGAAGTTACTAGCATTGTATAATCGGGATTTTGGCATGGATTTACGTGCCATTTTCTCTTCATCTTCTTCCTTTGACTTTTGCAGATGACCAAGATTGGCAAGTCAACTGCATGCAGTTAGCCCGGCTGTGGTCATGATATTGGCGCAGCCAAACCCGGAAGGTGGATCAAGGGCAATATAATGCATGTAAGCTCTAAGAATATCGAGCACCCCTCGAGCACCCCTCGACAGGACTTGACCCTAGGAGACGAGGCTGAGATGTAAATATTTCCGAATGAGTCCGATAGAATGAGGGTGTCGTCATCAAGGCTCTGCATGATAGTACGGGCGTCTCTCGCCCACGCGTGATGCATCTCCCAGCGAGTCACATTGTGACTGTCTTCTGCCAAAGTTGTTAGTGTCATGCTAGCAAGAGTATATTTGTCTTAAGCTAAAGGTCCTAGCGATTTTCCGCGGCTGCACGGCTCGTCGGACGATAGAACGCCATGGTAGACAAAAAACCACCGATTAATTACTATTGATGATTCATTCGTTTCCTCCTACCTCTCCTGGACAGTGCTGGGTCTATTCACAGGCGACCGGGTTTGGTCATCGCGGAATATTGCCCTTACCGAAAGGTATCCTCAACAGCCAAGACTGTCATTCCCCTGTAGAATATGGCAGCCGGAATGTAACCCCCCTCCCCGAATACATATTCCTTGCCGTATCTACTCCGCCACAACCCATTCGTTAGAATGATTTCTTGTGTAAGTTCTTTAAATGTGCTTATATAAATGGACGTCGGTAACCAAAAACTGACACGTAGTCATCCTTTCTCAAAACGCAAAATGATTCGTCCAATTGTGTTCGGAGCATAGGCTAGGAATAGTATCGCCCGAGTCGCTGGATGACAGTACTTCAAAATAGCACTCAGAGTAGTTTATCCACGAAGCTTACCTCTGGCTTAGAACTTTAAGCGCCTCTAAGCCTCAGTATGAAACAGGGATATTAGATATGCCTATAAGTGGTTAGTTGGGCACGTTTTCCATCTCCACCAGGGACCTAGACCGTTTCTTAATACGGAAACTACAGGCACAAGCTCGTGAAGCGGATTCAGCTATTGGTCCTGCAGGACAATGGAGTCTCATGATGTTGCGGGCATGTTCTGCCCACCATAGCCCAATTTGTTTCAAGGGTACGATAACCATCTGGGCATGCTTGTCTTACTATGCCATAAACTCTCCAATGAGGAATCCCAGACGCGCGGCTGAGGACCGCCTTTGTCCCCGCGGCTCCTCCGTAAGGACATGTTATTCGCATAGTAGCATGAGCAATGCTCCTATCGACACACCCGGCAATCAGCCTTGGAATTCGTCCAAGCTTATGATGATGCCGGTTTGCCGACTCACGTCATAACTCTTTTCTCATCATGTACTCGAGCATGGAACCGCTAGGAGGAACACGCGCCTTACATGAGCTTTGTGGGTGTGTTGCGCCTAAACAGTCTTAATAGTTTGACTCTTTGAGCTTCCTTTTTGAGTAGACGCTACAAACTTCACGAGAGGGAAAAGCTATAAAGGGACCAGTTCCCTTCGTGATCGACAATATCCTCTTCACCAGTCAACCCAGACAACTCAGCTCAACAAAGACCAAACAACAGCCTTTCATCCTCCAACCATCTCAACCGCTACAATGGCTTTCAAGACTATGATGGTCGCCGCCCTGGCTGCTCTGCCTGCCGTCTTCGCTTCCCCCATCGAGCTCGAGTCTCGTGCTGGCTGCAAATACAACGGTGGCTGGCAGAACTTCCCTTCCATGAACAACTGGCTGCCCTGGACTACCGTCTTCGGCCGCTACCAGCAGGACATGGTCAACGCCGGTTCCACCTGGGACGATGTTGGCCGTATCAACGTCGCCATCAGCAACGCCGCCTCTACCATCGGTGTTGACGAACGTGTCATCCTCGCCATCATCCTCCAGGAGTCCCACGGTTACGTCGGTGTCCAGTGCACCGGTAACAATGACTGCGGTCTTATGCAGTGCGAGAACTGCCCCTCATTCCAGGGCCGAAACGGTCTTCCCCAGGTATGTAGACACTATATACTCTTAGTTCTAATTTGCCATTTTGCCTCTAACACTGTCTATAGTCTGATACCTCTGCCATGATCAACGGTGGTACCCAGCACTTCAAACAAAACTTGGAGAACTGGGGCAACCAGTGGGCTGAGTCTTCCATCTACCCTGCCCTCCGTGAGTACAACTCCGGCAGCGTCAACCCCAACGATCTCAGCACTGCTGCTGGCGGCTTTGGCGTTCCTTGCTACGTCGCCGATGTCGCCGGCCGTATGCTTGGTGATGTCTTCTAAGTCAACAAAAAGGAAAGGAGGAATGGAATATGAAGCGCGATGGCCTGGAATGATGGAAATCTCCGTGGCGTCGCTTGCTTCTACTCTTGGGTTCACATGTCTATAATTGCCCCTTGTGGCACTGTTTAAGGCCTTTTCCTAGAGGCCATGTCTATATCTAGGATCAACGTATATATATTATCTTTCAGCCAACTATTCTTGTCCAGTCGTTGTTCGTGATGTTTCTTTTGCATGTGCACATTCATCGTCTTCCTGCTGTGAAGTACTAGCGGAAAGATGTTCGGCGATCCGGCCGGGGATGGTGAGGTATACGATTAAACATGAAGTGTAAGCCAACGATGGACGCCCCCTGCCTGATCTAAGAAAAGAGATTCGACGGGCTAGGCCAACAGGCTATCAGGCCGGTTCATCTATTTTTGGCATGCACCATGGGGGTTCAATTCGGACGGCAATATCCTCCGTACGGAAATATTTGCTTACTGCCAAGAATACCTCGCGTATCTCTTCCGGAGCAGTTTTCTTAACCTGCGAATTCCCGGTGAATACAAATGATGCCGGAATCATGATGAACGTTGGAGGCCGTTCTCGGGTTTTGCCTATAAGCAGCTGCCTATTCTGGTGATCAAATCAAAATTGCAAGTTTACTTGAGTCGTGTGGCGCTAAAAAGGTAAAATCCACGTTAAAATCAGGGGTTTTCCTTTTTCTTCCTATCAAATTTTGTTTAGTAAGTTTGGGCGAAATCGTAGCGCAGACGTATTCGATTAGTTGGAACCGCGGCTAACTGACGCAGTCACATTGCACATCTTGGCCAATCATCTCAACAGACAGCAGCACATATCTTTAGAAGCAACAAAGAATTCCCATCGTTTGGAGCTTCCTATTCGATGATAGGTAAGCTGACGGTGGAGTCGTTAGTGTCGAGAAACGTACCTCTGAAAAGGGCCGAGCGGCATCAGGGATCTTTTCTTTTGGCACCGACGAGAACTTCAACTGAGCTGCAGGCGTTCATGCGTCCCCTTGTATTATTCTAAACGGGGAGTCTCCGATGGAGTTTGCAATCAATCTTGGGCCATTTGTTTGCCTCGGGCGCAGCCAAGACTGAACCAACCCCGATTTGAGGTTCAAGTTTGGTCACCCCGCAAGCCAGAGGACCCAGTTGTCCGGATGAAGCAACTCAACGTTGTGAGTGTTTTCTTAACCTAAAGTGATAACTGTTGGGTTTAAAGGAATATTTACGAAGTGTCTGATCCTGATCCAAGATGGAATCATTGTAAATGAAGCTTCAATGCCATAATAGTCTACTCAAAGTTTTAGATGCTTTGAAGGTCGTCGGGACGATCTCCCGGATTTTCGTTAATATACTAGCGGTTATTCGCCCTATGCCCTGCTCCACTAATCATCCTTCGTTGCATTGTAGAATCTTCAGAGACTTTGTCTGTTTACAGCAATTCTCTAACAGTACACAACTACGTGAAACTCTATTGTCAAGTAAGCTTAAAACAGAAGGCTGTATCACGCCTAACCAAGTTTTGTCAATTAAAGTGGTATGATCGTACCTGTTGTAGTGGGGGGAAAAGCGCCATAGTCAATAATCATGCATCATTGTGAGTGCTGTCACCATCTTCTGCACTTACAGTTGCTTTGGAAGTCGCACAGCGTTAAGAATACGACCGTACCATACACCATACAAACATTTTATTTCTGCGCAAGGGTGCGTGAAATCCTTAACAGACTAACAGAATAAACATCTCACCATCGCTGTGTCGCGCTGCCATTGATCGACATGTTAGACACGATTTCAGTGCATGATCAGCGGTCAGATCATCACAACCTCACTAACGTCCAGTTGTTTCAGACAAACACGATTTGGTGCATTAGTATTGTAACAATGATCTGTGTCGATCCGGCTCAGTTGTCTCACTCCGCTAAGCGCGGACCGTACCGGCTGAGATATTGTCATGCGAGTCTGTCACCTCGATCGGCTGACAGTTGATCACTGGGTTTTTACTCGGTATACACCACCATCGTCTCTGTTCGAGGTACAGGATATTTATCTCTGAAAAGTGCCATCATTCAGCGGTTGTGCTTCATGGGTAACAACATTACCAATACCATGCGAGTAGACTCAACATCACTGGAGGATACCTATAACTACCACTTTACAGAATACGAAGAAGAGTTAAAATGGAAATTAGCCATCGGACTCAATAAAGAGAAGAAATTTAGACTACTACTAGAAAATTGAGAGAAAAGAGGCCATTATCCATCCCATGTAACCTGGGTTGCCTGGGTTTCATGTCTCCGGCTAAGCGCTTGCTTATGCCCACTTCGAAGAAGACCTTCTTCTTTTGTTGATGATCGTCCCCCAAACCTCTTGTGTACAATCTTGCGACATTACATAATGACAATCCAAAGAAATGCTGCGCTTATGAATAGATGACCATACATTACTTTTCTCAGTAGTTTTTTCCGAGCTGCCAAATTGGCCGCCTCGAGATCGAGATCAAATACGAAAGAAGAAGCTTTTCACCGAGAGTACAAGTGGACAAAAGAACACTGTGCAATTCGACGGTCAATGAAAAGAACTAGAGCAATTCTTCCATTTATTCCGCTAGCTTATGTGCTAGGGTAGCAATAGTCCAAGGCAGCAGGATATAGTGGCCGCTTTCAGTATCTTTTACGCCCTTTCAGTAGCCTGATAGTACGAGTACGAGAGTTGAGTATTCCATCACAATTCCACCGAGAAGGCTGCCCTATGGGAGCTAGCAAGCATTAATTTCCCCTGAAAGACGTTGATTAATGGTAATTCGTAAAATAAGTTTCTTTTTCCTTTCCCAAGATTACTATACGAAGTACACGGCCCATCTGCCGCTGCCCAACGATATCCACACTTTATCGAAGGGCTAAGACACGTAGTTACAGCTATTGAATGCATGTATCATGAGACTTTTAGTTTTCAGATAGATATTTCCGGTGCCAAATGGAGCTGACGCCATCTCTCCCTCTTATCCAGCAAGAATGTAGCCGATCTTTTCCTGTTCCTCTATCAACCAGCGACATTTCCATACGCTGGCTTTTTAGCCCTCGGGTTAATGGATCCATT
The DNA here is from genome assembly GCA_002022785.1 of Trichoderma guizhouense. NCBI lineage: Eukaryota > Fungi > Ascomycota > Sordariomycetes > Hypocreales > Hypocreaceae > Trichoderma > Trichoderma guizhouense. Next base: position 222,634 of record LVVK01000003.1, on the reverse strand, counting down.
AATTTTATTTGAAATGTTAATAAAAAATCGCCTGATTACGCGTTATACTGGTCTCAGCCGGATAATGAGCAGATGGAGTAAATGAGGTTGGTGGAAGAAAGGTATGAGGTGGAGTAAAACAAGGGAATATCAATATTTTTATCACGCCATCAACGGCGCTAACTACACATAATGAGTCGCATATATGACTATGATAAATGTTGCGAATCCATATTACATTATGAGAGAGCTACCGTGAGGTGTGGCGATTTCGTTTGCTATTATGAGGCAAACGGCGCCAAGGCTTTTATACCTGATATCGTTCTCACATTATTACGATACAAATTACCTAGTGGTATGACTTATGAGCCGTAAATACTGTACTAAAAGACTCAGAAATAAGCTGAGTTGTGGCCTAACGGCATGTCTTGTTGATTCTCTCTGTAGTTACGTACTTAGTTAACTAGCCGTGAGTGCTGAAGCCCTTATGTAGATCTAAGACGCTTGATCCGAATGAGGAAGCCCAAAACAATAAATATCAGGTACTAATAATTGGGGGTTAACGTAGCTTCTAACAAATATGGAAGGCACCAGTTCTTTTCATGTAACCACGTCATTGTTTGCCAATGATGTTTGACTGCTGATGTGTATTTGCTTCTGAAACGAAGCCCCTCAATGTCAAATCCCAGGAGAGCTGCCGTGCGATCCACCGGGATACCACATCCTCCGCAAATTCGTAGAAAAGGACGTTGATGTGATTGGTAGGCTAAATGCGACAGCTTTAACCGGACGCACCCCAGATCTGGGGAAGAAGCCGCGTGAGGACCGAAGAGCCGGATTTGGAACCCAACTGAGATCCGAAGCTGAAAAACTGACGATTGATTGGTATATGTCTGCCCAGCGGTCCTTCTTTACGGCACTTTGATGCCGTTTGACCCGGTACCTGAAAGGAATGTTTTAGGCAAAATGCCAAGCTCCGAGGATACCACCATGCGATGTGTGTTTTCAACCTCACTTGATGATGTTTACTTTTTGTCAAGGTGATTGTAACTTGAGTCTTGTATGAGATGAAAAAGTGATTTCAGCTGAGAGAAATTGCATATAAAGTCGCGGATGGAAGCCTGCCGTTGAAAATATCAGCTTACCACCAGCACAACATCTTCTCCAAGCCCGAACACTTCCACAAAGATCAACATGATCGGCTCCAGCAGTCTCTTCATTGCCCTCACCAGCATTGCTGGTTCCTTGGCCATACCTACTGGTCTCGGTCCCTCTGAAAGCAGTGTGGACATTACTGAGCGCGGTGCTCATGATTTTGTTCTTGGATCACACAATGACATTCGTCGTCGTGCCAGCATCAACTACGATCAAAATTACCAGACTGGCGGAACAGTCAACTATTCTCCCTCTAGCAGTGGGTTCTCTGTCAACTGGAACACTCAAGATGACTTTGTTGTCGGAGTTGGCTGGGGTACTGGATCTTCTTCGTAAGAAACACAGCTCTTCAATTCCATCATTCCGAATAATTTGTTCGCTAACGAGAGAGATACGTAGGCCTATCAACTTCAGTGGTTCCTTCGGTGTCAACAGCGGAACTGGTATGCTTTCCGTCTATGGCTGGAGCACCAACCCGCTGGTCGAGTATTATATTATGGAGGATAACCACGCCTATCCTGCTCAAGGCACCGTGAAGGGAACTGTCACTAGTGATGGAGCAACTTACACCATCTACGAGAATACTCGGGTCAATGAGCCTTCCATCCAGGGCACAGCGACCTTTAACCAGTACATCTCAGTGCGAAGCTCTGGCAGAACCAGCGGTACCGTCACTGTTCAGAATCATTTCAACGCCTGGGCTTCGCATGGAATGAATCTCGGAGCTATGAACTACCAAGTCGTTGCTGTTGAAGGCTGGGGTGGCAGTGGCTCTGCTTCGCTGAGCGTCAGCAACTAAATCTTGGCGATAGGGTCGTGCTATGTCATCATAGTAGCTAAACATGTACTCAATCAGGAAATTAAGAGAATTCTGATCGCGATATGAGAAATACTTCCGAGATGGGCATTCTGAAGTGGAGCATTTCTGTCATGTAAAATGTAGTCACAAGGCACACGGTAGCGCTATTGGGATGCCAAATTCTTCATAACGAAATGCATGCTAAGGTAGCAAATCACAAATTATATGACCACTATAGTTCCATGTAAGCTTGTATTTCATCAATTTTGAAAGCTCACGCTCGCTGTATATTTACACTATTACAAAGGTCTGTAACCTGATTAACGCCATTAACTTATAAGTCGCAAACGGTCCACCAACTCGCTACACGCCCTAAGCTTTTGCCAGCTGCTCTTCTATCCGACCCCAAAGTCCCTTATTCATATACCCGGAAAGCCAGAAATTTCCATCATTATCTTGACCAATGATGGGGAAACCATTCGGCAGTACTAAGCCAAATTGGTTGTTCTGTATATATGTCGGCAATCCAGATCTCCCACCTTCTTTGCATGACTTTATAACCGCCGCAGAGAAATCAGTTTCAAAAAGCTTTGCTTTACTCCAGTTCGAGTACGTAATCATGTGCATGCTGCCGTCGCCAAAGAAAGGTGGGATTTTGCCACTGGATTCTCGCCATAGAGCAGAAAACGCCTCTACCTGAGAACGCGAGCCGAGCTCTTTAATGGCATTACGAGTAGCGGCTGCAATGTAGCTGAGCGGCTTCTCAAATATGTACTGCACCGGCAGTAACACATTAATGAAGCCAATTGCATTTGACACATACGGAGCACCCTTTGGAAGCAAATCCGTTTCGAGAGATTTTCGCAAAGAGTACGCATTGTTCAGAACAACCGTCTTCTGGGTGGCATGGGGTAGATGGGAGACGGCGAGCCTTGTCCACCAAGCACAAAGAACATCGCCTTCACTGAGGAAAGGATCTTCCGTACCGTTGGCTGTAAGCTCACCAATCGCCTCATTGCGCAGGCTCTCGACGAAGGAGCCGGGGACACAAACCATTCGATGTTCTTGGGCACGAAATAGATCGAGAACATTATTCATTCCGTAGTGCGCCAATCCGAACATCGACAACCGCTGATTTGCCAACTTGTGAGCCTCCGTCGGACTCTTACCCAAGTCTGCCAACGGATCGCCATCGCCGCCTTGTGGAGGGATAATTTCGTCATCTCGACCTTGAAGCATCAATATCCAGGCGTTCATCAAAGCTTTCTTGCCCAGAGCATCCATTAGAGTATGTGGCCAGTATATAACAACAAGAGTTTTATCCGTAAACGAAACAATATGTAAGCCCAGTTGGGGGATATCTCGGTTCAGGTAATCTTCGAGGCTAATTGGCCCGCCTTCTGGACGGAACAAGTCACGGAAGTCATCGGGATCGCATACGACTGCGGGACTTGAGCTGGGACTCGGTATCTTCGAAGCAATCGGATGATCGGAAGCGCTCACGTCGTGCGTGATGTGGGAATATGTAAGAGGTCGGCGGTCTTCAGTAAATTCGATTGGCACATGATACTCAAGATTGCCTTGGTTCTACCTTTAACATCAGTATTTATCCTGTATGCGATACTCTGAGCCGGATTGCTCCAGCTTACATCTTTACGCAGGCGAGCCCCGAGTTTATTCCAACCATCATGCCTTGCTAGCTTCTCCAAACTGTCTCGAAGTTTTTCGGCATCTAGAATGTCATCGAAAACAAACATGGAATACAAAATGAAGGCCTTCCATAATGGTGTGTCATCAAAGAAACGAAAAGGAATAACGGTATCCGTAGGAACTTTGCTTGGTGCAGGCGTTCTGCCGAACATTTTGTCTGAGTTTACACGGTTCAACTTTGAGGGCCACTTCCACGTTCAGCGAAAGCTTCTGCACTCCAAGTTATTAGATAATTTCGATAATAAAGAGATAACTGAGAAACAGAGGCCATTTCCAACGATGTACTGCTTTGATAAGACCTCGTTGACACCACTTCAACGGGGGACGCGAACCAACACCCATACCGGACATGGTTTCCCCTTTCAATATCATGCATGCGTCGCACCCGAATACGGGGAATACTGTTGCCATCAGTCTTGATGTAGAGTAGCATTTACTAATTTCCTGTTGGGCATAGAACCAACAACGGGGAATGCGGAACAACCATCTAAGTCGCATCAGACTGTGAAAGGTTTAGACTTAATGATAGATCAGCTACAGGGGTGCCATGGAAGTTCACGACGAAAGTACGGAGGAAGCAGGACTGCCGATTCATCAGACGATCTCGGCAGTAAACAGTTAGTTCCGGAATTGAGATGAACTTTCCGCTGCACTCATGAAGACAGCCAGGATATCTGTGACATATTAATGTCAAGACGTGCTCGCGTTACTCCGCATTTCGCCTAGGCTGGGGGTAAGCACAGCTTAAATAGGCCAGATTACTCATATAAAATCATCTTGCAGACGGAGTACCGAGAGCCAGGATAGCATACTCCTACTCCTGGTTTGCTGACAGAAAAATGATTGAATGCAGTTAGGCAAATGGAGTTCCTGGTAAAAAAGCCCCTGAGAGAGTCGGAGTTCCGCTGGCCAAGCTGCACGGATGTTTGAGTATGCTTACAGTTTCTGGTTTCTGGTAACCCACTGTTGCTCTATAAGTGGAAGTGAGGCAACTGTAATAATGAAAGTGAGAGAACTGTAGTTTTTTGAGAGTTAAATTGTAGACTGTTTTAAACAGCGAGGCAAACGAATGAAGCAGGAAAAAAAAGTCGGTGTAAAGGCTGACATAGGGCTAGCCTGAGATAATTGAACTTGCTATACTCGTAATAACAAATGAGACGAGTAACATATGATAGACCAACAACTATTACGAATGCGGTATAACAGCAGCTGAAAATTCTCTTCAGCAAAGATGTTTGGTGCTAGACTCAAATTTGATTCGGCTTATTAATCCTGATACGAATCCGACTTGATTCCACTGAATCTGTCAAAGTTCCAGTATAAATCGGAATGTTCACACGCGTTGTTTGTTTGCATTGATCGATACACACATTGTAATAGCAAGGTCAATCTGCCTCAGAAGCTAGGCCAGAGGTGTTACTGGTCGATAGGAGTCACGGAGAATGATTTGCGAAACAAGCCGTCCCCTGTGCATCCTAATTCCGCACTAGGATAGAACCCATGCAAAGGCTGTAGCATGGGGAATCTTAGTGAGAATGCAGTCGTACTATGAAGCGTCTAGGGTTATGGTACGGAGCATATCGCCCGCGTGAACGTGAAGTTCTGCTCCTACCAACATGGTAGACAAATAGTAGACAAATAATTGTAAATCCGAATGGCTGCATTTTCCTTTCACCAGCTATTTAATGGTCGTAGGGGTACTCTACAGAGTTGTGTAAGACCTTTCTGATGGACCACACAGTCCAGAGTCGGATTATCTGCGTAGGAATGAGATCAGTGGCCTGCACTTTTGTCATCGTAGCGAAGTTTCTGATTACGACGTACATGTAGAAGATCGCCCGCTCCAATCCTTCTGTAATACGACCTAACTGTATGAAGCAGTACCCTGCCAACGTCTATTTTCAGGCAATTGTAACTGCCCCCAGGGGTAAGAAGATGTGCGGCCGCCACTGCATATTGTTTAATTTAAGTATACACATGTCCTGGCATATCCATTCTCAGCTCTCTTTTGTCCTTCGGCTTGATGAATGGTAAATAGGAGCTGACAGCGGCAACAAGTTTGTTGCTGGTGTCTTTACTCAAGTTGACGGTCACTATGGCTCCTCAGGCAACACCTACTGCTACTCTTACGCCTTTGCAGCAGGGACTGTTGCTTTCCCAGCAAGCATATGCGCAGCCTCCAATTGCACCGACGGGGTTAGCACTAACCCTAGTGATTATCATTCTGATATTCACAGTTTTGTCTACTATTGTCGTTGCTCTCAGGATATATGTTCGCGCATGGATGGGAAAATCTGCAGGAACTTGGGGTTGGGAAGATACATTCATCGTTCTAGGATATGTAAGTATTTGGTTTGAGGCCCTTGATGTGATGCACCTAAATCTGCGTTCACTTCAATTCGATCAATCACTTACCCAGATCAATCTGTTGTGTACGAATAGGGATCTTTTCTGTCCAGTGCGATATTTGCCATCGAAGCGTGCTACTATGGACTGGGTTCTCATGACTCAAAACTAAATATGCTCCTCATGATACGATGTGCTGAATACGCCATGTACTCGAATGTGCTATACGGTTTCTCCATGCCTTTCATCAAGGCCTCGGTTGTGTTCACGTTAAACCGCATCACCACGAATAAATGGCATCGCTGGGGACTTTATGCAATGCTTTTTGTAGCAAGCATCATGTCCATTATTGGAATTCTCGCTACTCTTCTCTACTGTCATCCGGTCCCAGCGTATTGGAACCCCCTTTTGGGTACCTGTGGCGATTTCATGATCGTTGTTCGCATTGGCTACGCCTGGACAGCAGTGGGAATTGTGACAGATTGGACTTGTGCGATCTTGCCTTATTTCATCGTCCGCAATCTTCAGATGTCTTCTCGACAAAAGATGATTGTAATGCTTGTCCTTGGACTCGGTGCTCTCGCTAGCACAGCAACCATTGTCCGAGCACCGTATCTAAAGTACTACCTGGCCACAGAAGATCGTTTGTGTAAGTTCAATTGTTCTATTCCGGTTAGATCCACTAATCTAAGACATTGCACAGATTGGAGCGGTTATATCACTCTTTGGTGCCTCCTCGAAAGTGGTATTGCTCTTATCGCCGCCTGCCTTCCAGCGCTTCGCATTCTGGTGCGCAAATATATCGACTCATCCAAAAACCGCTCGGGTAACAAAAGCAATGGGTACGCCGCCGAGTCTGGCACCGGTCGAAGTCACAACCGTACTCCTTCAACGCAGCTAGATAACCTGACTACCAGTGGGAAAACCACGGTTGTTGGAGGGAAGTGGAAAAGGTTGGAAGACGAAAACTCCAGCTCTAGAAATATTATCCAAGAGCACACGATATACATCGAGACTGAGAGTCTTAGTGATAATGACAAGCATTCTTTCACTCACTAGATGAGAGAGAGCATATGGTTTATTTCCGAGAGAGAGAGAGAGATAGAGAGAGGGAAGGAAGGTGAGGAGATAGACAGGAAGTACTGCGATGCTATCGCATATTAGACGGCTGGACTGCATATATTTTAATATAATTCTATAGATACCAGTGGCCAACTCTATTTGGTTCACACAAATCAAGACAGTTTTTAATTTCTTTGACCATATCTATTCCATGTACAAGGACTTTTCTTCAAACTAAAGCTCTGGAATGCCTTGGCTATAAGAATATTAATAGTCACAGCTTTTTGTGCATCATGCCTACAGAAAATTCCAGTCTTCTGTGTCGTCTATGACTTCGAAGTGCCGACGAATTGTATCTAACGAAGTATTTCATCATATATGAAGTCATTTGCCTCTATATTGTACCATTAATTCACTGGAGTTGGGCGAAGAAGAGGCTAAGCTGCCGAGATTTCGAAGCTAGTCTGGATTAACTACATCTCCAACCCCCACTACCTCTACATCCAACCAGAATAGCGCAGAAACTCAAAAGTCATTCACAAACGATTGTAACAAGAATGTCATGGACATATAAGTAGAAATTATGAGGGATTGTATTACTCATCTAATCCGATGTACAGCGAACAAAGCATAAAGATCCCACCGAAGTGCTCAAGGCAGTGGAGAAAGAGAGATTGAGGTATATGTATTAATAATCATGCCTGTAGATTTAAAAGCCATGGTTAGCATTATTTCATCCAATGGATGGATGTTGGCTCTTCTAGAATTGGAGTAGCATGTGGTGTTTCATCACCATCTCATTAGACAACTGAAGTATCATTGAATCAGCCATAATTTACTTAGACCTTGCTGTATCTCATGTTTGCCAAGAGTCGTTTTTTGTGCGAAAGTCGATCTATCATACTTTACTGCTTCTGTGATTGCTCATAACTTTATAGTTGCGTTCGATCGGGTGGAGCCGATCGGATCTAATCTACATGTAAGGTCCGATTCTAGTCAGTCATTCATGGACCAGATTGTGACAACCTTTTCCTAAGCCAACTTCTGTAGCATATTGAGCGACCTTATTTTCAAGAAGTAACTTTTACATTAACGGAAATAGATGTTCTTTGTGATACAGAATACACATCTGCATGCTTTGTGGCCCAAAATGTACAGAACCTCGTTTGTGAATCTCTCGTATTCTACTCTTTGGCAGCTAAATACAGTAAATTGTTGTCAATATTCTGCCCCATAATATGTCATTAAATCGACATTTGCGCGATTTAAACATCGACGCCCGCTTCATATTAATAACGTAGCCAATCATTCTTGTAGCTATGGCGGGTGAGCCGGCTGCGAAGTCCGCTGTTTACTAGGGTGCAACACATCAGGCAGAATTCATAGCTTCAAGAAATGACATGACAGAAGCATACCCGTATTAATAAATCCTTGCGAGCGATACCGTCTGATGTTAAAACATCTTCTAATCCTTGCATTTAACGCGTGTACCCTCAGCATGTAAGCACTTGTATACTCACCTGGTCGAAATGCATGCTGCAATAGGTAAAGCGAGATGTAATTGTGCTTACAACGTGGCTCAGTATCACGATTTGAAAGGGAGGCATGATGTATTGGATTATAAAATATGCTGAGATGATTATCAACATGTGCTATGAACTGTTCATCACAGGGGGTGTCTAGAAAACATATAAAGACAACGCACCTGTGCCATTGTTCAAGCCCATTCTACCTGCCATTCTAAATCTAACCCTATCTGCAGAAACCAGAAAAAATGGTGCTCTCTGCTTCTAAATCTCTTGGGCCTTTGGCTTTCATCGCCGCATGTAGCTCGGCTCTGGCTTCCGCTTCTAACTGTGTCGAGCTTTTAATCCCTGTTACTGCGCAGGCCAACAACACAAAATTCAACACCGTTAAGGTTGATAGCAGTGTCGACGCAGTCGAATTTACTCTAAGTAGAGAGTATGAGATACCTTGGCCAATGGCTCTGCTGAACTAGGTTGGCTAACTTCATTTATGACATCTGCAGCCGGTGGGATGCTATGACTATCGCCGAAATTTCCGGCGGCGATATCGCGGTTGGTGGAGACTTCGAAATAAGCAGTCACTTTTGCATCCCGTCAACTCCGCGGAATGGTGAGAATACTCTCCTGATTGCGTCTCATGGCGTTGGCTTTACAAAGGGGTAAGTCTGTTGCATAATGTCTTCATCTAGTGAGTGCATATTGTGACTCACGGACTGGATATAGTTTGTTCGATCCCACTTATAGAAGGGATGACCTTTCGTTTGTGAAAGCTGCGTTGGACCAAGGCTACGCTGTCTTGGCTTATGATCGTCTTGGTGCTGGTCTGTCATCACTCCCAGATGCATATGATTACCTCCAAGTTCCTCTTCAAGGAGAAGTTCTTCGTGCTTTGACAGAGCACGCTCTAAATGGCACAATCGTTACAGCCTCTGAGAAAACTGGAGGAAGCAGTAGCATAACAGATTATACAGCCCAACAGGTCGTGCACGTGGGTCATTCTTATGGGTCAATCGTCACCAACTGGTTCCTTGCACGATACGGCTCCCTTAGTGCTGGCGCCATCCTCACTGGCTTCTTGATCGACAATGAGTTTGCCGGCCTCAAGGTCGAAATCGCTGATCTGTCATACGCTCCTGAGCATAACCCTGCGCTATTCGAAAATCGCACGAGCGGCTACTTGGCGTTTGGCAGTATTACCGCTTTCCAAGCGGATAGTTTTAAGAAGGAAACTTTGGACCCTAAAGTATTAACCTATTGGAACGAAGAAATCCAGTCAAGTCTAGGAGTTGGAGAAGTCTTGACACTGGGAACTGGGGTTGGAGATGTTGTAGCCAATTTTACTGGACCTCTTCAGGTAAGCCTTACCAATGCATTATCTCAAACGTGCTCAAAGTGTTACCCTTCTGGCTAACCCATAAATGCAGTTCTTTGTTGGTGAAAATGATTTCGCCTTTTGCGAAGGTCAATGCGCAGGCACTTTTGATCTGAATCTGCTTCACGGCTTGTACCCCAATGTCAAGGACCTTGACGTCTACCTCCAGCCTAATACCGGACATGTCGTTGAACTGTCTCTCAATGCGACAGCAGGTTACCAGGTGATATTTGGTTTCTTGTCTAAGAATGGGCTGTGAGGATAATTGGCGCTTGTAAGGGCGACGAGAATGAGCTTGGAGGTTAAAAAACCTGCAATAGTCTAAACAAGATCAATCAAGCAATATATGTCAATTGCCTCATCTGTTATTTTGCTTGGCATTAATTGGCCAACTTTATTGTTTACGGAGACACTTAAATTTAAGTTTTTGTTAGTCAAAGACATAATGTGTTCCTCTTCGAGGTAAGCATGGGGGCTTAGGTATCACTGCATGTGTCAGCGCGACGCTGGTTGCGTATATGTTAATAGAGCAGATAACAAAGTTGTTCAAAACCCCATGATCTAATTGCACACCGGATTAGCAAAGCATAGTGCCTATATGGTGATGTAAGGCCGATTTGGCGTTGCATTGCTAGAGTGATACGTTGAGTCTGGCTGACTGGGTCCAACACTATTACTTGTGCTAACTCAGCCCATCACCGTTGGTCTGCGGAAGAGACTCCTCATACTTGACACTGAGATACATAATTATATATTGGCATAAAACTATGAAAGACTATATGCGTCGCCAATGAAAGAGTACGATTCGAAGGCTTCATAGCGACCCTTCTTCAAATGCGAAAAACCTCCCAGGCGTAGGCGCTGGTATTTACTGCAATTGTAGCCGGTATGACCAACTGGTTGTTTTGAAATGATATCTGGGTGACGCCATGATCAATTGGCCCATCTACCTCTCCGCGAAGGCCGGCAAATGGAAACTCTCGCGTTTGAACGTTGACCGTGCCATGGGTATCAAAGCCAAAATCGGCCATTCCATCCACGTTGATAGTGTAGGATCCGGTTTCCGTATGGGCTGAGCCAAGGATTCTCACTCGATCGCTTGCAGTCGCGTATACATCAAAGAAGCCGTCGGCGGATGGAGTCGATTCTACTCGGTTGCCAGTCATGTTTGTGCCGTAATATCTGTACACTTGCCATTCGCCAGCGGGAAAGTAAACGCCATCCCCTGTCCTTCCCAGTAGATCGGTCATGAAGTCGTGCAAAGATGGACCGCCCGTCCAAACAGATCTGAGACCGTGGATATTGTTGCGCTCGAAACGAGCCATAAACCAAGCGGAACTGGCTGGAACCTGCTCTTCGGGAGACTAAGTCTTGCTTGTCAGCTAGTTCTCAATACCGATGGAATCAAAGATCTTACGCCGTATTCATCAATGTTGATTGGACGGTCTGGAAGACCAAATTGTTGCAGCAACTGCTCAAAGACGCCCCTTGAGAAAGTGATATCGTCGCCACCAGATCCTCCTGATTGACGAATTAGATGCCAACAATACGTATCGGGAATCACATTTTGTGATCCAATCATGCTCAACCAATCAGTCCACCAGACGTTATTTGGATCCGGTTGTCCTGTAAATGTAGGTCCAAATATTTGCGCCTCGGGAAGAATACTCCTATTTTCCTGGTCACTCCAGAGAACTCATCATAGATTTTGAGCACCTTGTATACTTACCGCAGCGTATTATGCGTCCGGGCGTACATGTCCATGAACTGACTTCGGTCTCGGAGCCAGAAGCCACCGCCATCCGCTTCATTCCAGATATCTACCTTGATGGCAGTCGTCATATTATTGGCTCGCATATCAGAGACAACCTGGTTGAGGAAGCTGTCCCATGTACTCCAATCTCCATTATCCCCTGGGAAGAGGTCGGACTGAGATTCTGATCCATCTGCTCCCCATAAATCATGCAGGAGGATAATAAACTCGGCACCGAATTGGCGGCAAGTATTATAATTAGATAACATCGAAGCGAAACGAGGCTACATATCGTTAGCAATAATCGGGCTTGTAGGAGCGGTTGACATACCCGATACTGATCTACACCATCCATATAACCCTTGGCCGGGAGTTGAGCGCCTCCAGCTCTTCCATAATTGAATGCAATTTCGCTGTAGAAATGTGCGGGAATCTGATTTGGGGTATCCGGGATGCCGTAGAGGAATCCAGACGCAAAGTGCTGGGGTGCTCCTTGCATATGACTCAGATTCACAGTAGCAGTCTGAGATTGGCGCTTTACAACCCTTGAGGCAAGGCTAAAGCCTGCTGCGCAGGTAACAAGCAAAAGATGGCGTACCATGATGACACGAAAATTCTCAATGTTTTACTGCGAGTTTCACAACTTGTATCCCGTACCACACCTCTTCTCGATACAGCTGACTCTTCTTATGGGAAAGCAGCTAGATTTATAACTAGAGAATAGTCGTAAGATAGTGGAGTAATGAATATCCGATGCCTGTTCTATGTCCCGTAGGATATATCATAAGATCCGTCACATATATGTCAACACAGAGCAGTGAGACGGGCAACTTGGAGCTTTGCGCGGAGAGTGGAGCCTGCCGCTCCCCGGCATTAGCACTTGAATTTTCATGCATAACCAGCTTGTATTTAGGCTGTGCCCGGAAGGATGGAATGATCCTATGATTTCATTCGTATTGAAGTCAGCTCTCCACACTATCAGGCCGATATAAGGCGGGGTTGTGAGATGAGAAGCATGGACAGCTTTGTATCAGCCGTCGCTCATTACTGATTTAGGAATGTCGCATCATTTTATAAGTCCGATGCCTGCCAGAACGTTCATAGGGCTAAGCTATTCCTACTTCTATCATTTCTTACGACAGCGTCTGACCAACTCATGGAATGTATCTCTCTGCTATTCGTTCTTTTCACTACTAGCGGCCGTACTGCTACGCCCGAGTTATTTTCGGTAGTGCAATAATAAACAGTTACAGGGACATGGCATGTCAAGACAAAGAAACCAAAATGCCTTGGTGGATATGTCACTCGCTTTTCCCACGTATCGTAGATGCAAATGCTAATTAGAAAGCAACTTATTATATCAATGCTGTGTCTCCACTTCGTAATCTGTCAATACTCTCAATCCCCTATCGTTCAATACGTGCGACAACTATAAAGATGACTGCCAGAGAACTGCACGCATAATATTGGGTTTCCAGTACAAGGTCCTTCCCCGCTTGTCCTTCCTGGTCGTCATCTTTGGGAGCTATGCCATTTTCCACCTATCCAACTTGTACAGCGTTCAGGTAGTTTAAATAAGGCAGTTTGAGTAACGACAAGTTTCATTCGATAAGTAGATAACGCAAAATTGAACACTGATTAACAGCACAACTCTGATCGAAGTTTGCAAGCTATATACATCGAAAGTATCTCAGTATCCCTACCCTTCAAATGCTGAAAGTTCACAACTCTTCCTCACACCCTATTCAAGACTGCGTGTAAGATATTTGGTTGACTTGAAAGAATTCGGTAGATGCCGCGAGGGGACCGTTCAACCACTCCGGGTACCAGGCGTTGAGCTGAATATTCATAGGATGAATTGGCTGCTGCGATGGTGTATGAAATTGAGCTTCCAATGCACCGTTGATGTAGAATGAGATAGCAGACTCTTGATAGTCAATCATATAGTCATTGTATCCGGCGCTTGGGTCCCAGGTTGGGTAATATGGATGAACCCATTCCTTGACTCCCAGACGGTAAATTGTGAACGCAATCTCCCATTTGCCTTTGTTCAGATATACTTCGATGTCGATCTCGTCGCTAGTGGAGGTTCCCTGGTACATGAAAATACTCGAGATAATTCCAGGTAGATTTGGAACCTTGAAATTGGCAGCGACTTGGCCGAAGGAGTATTGCGCCTTCGATCTAATCTCTCCTCCATTATGAGTTCCCGCAGGAATCTCAAAGTTCAGCACGCCTCCACCGCTTGGATTCACATTGGCAGACTGCACAGAACCCAGCCCCTGCGCCCAGTCGGCCTTGCTCCATAAGTTTGAGTCAAACGTGGTGCAGTTGTCCACGAAACTCGCTCCGGTCTGAGCTGGAAGCATCACTGCAGCAAGAAGCGTTAACGCCTTCAAAAACTTTGCCATTGTGTTCAAGACTTGTGATTTTGAAATAGGTGTTTGTAAACAGAAATTGAAGATATAAAGACCGAGAAAGACCCACTGAAGGCAAGGCACTCCAACTTAACTTGATCTCAGAAGTAATTGAAAGAGACACAGACGACCTATTTATATTAGACAACATCAACTATCGTGAGGCGGACTAATAGGGGCCTCTAAGATATCGGACGACTTCTCACCAGCTGCGTATTCAACTCTTTGCTTGCACAATTGTGTTCGTTTTCGTAAAGAATAATTACAACTAGGCTGCTTGTAGAAGGTTCTGAAGCTGAGTTCTTCGGCAACTTGATCGTATTTTTATAGTCTTTCTATAAGTAGCTTAGCGATTGCGTTAATTTTCGTATTGGCCATTTTATCCTAACCTACTTCTCAGAGTATTGGTTGAAAATCGTTTCGATTTTGGCAGGGTGTTTCCGCTTTCGAATCGTATCCCCCTGTTGGGATGATTAAGTACAGGGAAGAATCTCATTGGGGAAAAAATTGACCAAAAGAGAAAAAGCAAAGAATCTTATTGGCGGTAAAAATTGCGGTGAAGCCACCAGTTATAAACTGGCTCAAATGTTTTTTTAACAGATCCCTTTTAGTTCTCCAAATATACTCCATGCTCCTACTCTTTCCAGACATTTCTTTCCACCGCCATCATTTCTGACCAAAATCCTACCTTTCACAACGACTATTCTCCCCCTGAAAACTCCTACTAATAACGTAATACCAACTCGTTTAATAATCGATGTCCTCTGCGTACCAGTTGTTTAATAATCAGCGTTCTCTGTGCACCTGCTGTTTTTAGTATACATTAACTAACGTGGGTATCTCTTGTAAAGACTTATACATTTGCTTTATCAAGTTGTCAAAACCAGTCCCAGATATCAGAGAACTCGTTGATATCGTCCATGGGCGGACTCGTGCCCCCAATTAGATCTTTCACAGGGCTATATACATTACCAGAATAATTCATTGATCCAAGGGCGTGCATCCATGACCCATTCAATTGCTCCTGGTGTAACCCTATTGTCGGCTCAGCCACCAGGGAGCTTCCTTGTGTAGGTGTCGGTACAGAAGCAACGAAACTTGTCGGCGCACTAGAAGGTTCCGAAGAGCCCTGAACTGGAGAATCTTCGGTCTTTAGTAAAACATTACGTGCGTCTGAGGTTGGTATATAAAGATTTTGTTCGCTTCTCTGGCCAGTTTCATCTAGGGGTATACGTGACTGTAGCGAAGCTGCTCCTTTCAGCTCTCCATAGATGCTTTGTAACTGTGGCAGATGTGTCGGGTCATTCTTTAGGCCATTTTGTTTGTGTGGCTTGGGACCGCGGTCTTTGAAATACGTCTTAGACGATAGCGTAAATATCTTTTCTCCAAGTAAGGCGGTAGATACACCGCTCACAGAAGACAAATCGCATTGCCGAACAATAGGGGCATCCATCTCATACTTCATGAGCTTTTCTCTAATGTGGTCATACTTGATGGAGAGGCTGGAAATAATAATCTGCATGATCCGGTTAGGAAATCTTCTAAGCAAAGAAAAAAGTATGATCTTGCCTTGAAGATAGTGTTGCTTCGTCGAGACTGATAGCTGCGCTTCTCCATAATATGCAGAAGTTTTCTTCCAGTGGCTAAGGATTTAAACAACGTGTCTTCCTCGTACGAGTCTTGATGCATAATTGTTATGTAAAGTAGAGTGAGCATGCAGCTGGTCAAGAATCGAATTGCCGGCCAACTGGCTTCTGTAAGCAAACCCCATCTGCACATATCTTCACACAGTTCGATGATATTGTGACAGGCTTGAATACAAGCAGATGCGCAGGGAGATACGCTTAAGCTATGCCGAGTCTTTGTGTAATCGGCGGTTTCAATGTCATAGTGCAGAAATGGTCGGTAGAGGCGGAGTTGTATGTAGGAATATGTCAGCGCGAGAACGAACTGGGCTCTAATAGGGGTTCATCGGTAGCTCGTCAGCAAATGTCATGGTTTCTCAATAAAGCAGAGCCTCACTCACCGCTGTATGGCGGGCCCTTGGTAATACGTTCCTAGTCGGTAGCCCAAGGGTATCATTGTTGCCCACTTCTCTAATTCTTGCTCGATTTCATGGATTTTATCCACTCTGACAGTGTAGTTCATCGATCCACACACCTCAGCGCTGGCTCGGCCTTTCCGAGGGTAGATATCTTTCAGTACCTTGTGAAGGATGTTGTGTAGCCGAGAATAGCAAATCAATCCAGATGAGTAACACACTTCATTTGGAGGTTGCATTGTGGTTTTGCCCTTGTATATATAGGCATCATTCAACTCCAAGGGTAGTTCTTGGTCCAAATCGTCATCATTTACCAAGGTCGGAAGTCCAACACACGTGGCGACTTCGGAAGAGAGAAGTTTCAAAGCCCAAAAGACTCTTTTACTTATCTCTCGAGATATCAAGTCCTGAGTGTTGTTTAAGGATCTATGAAGTCCCATGCGCAGGGCAACCGACATAGAGGTACAAAGATAAGTATAACAGAACGGAGTTCGGGTGGTATATATAAGAAAAAGGTTCTTGAACACGATGGCCTGCATAGAAACGAGGTCATTGCAGCTTGCTATATCCTGTAACTGTTTGCTTTTAATGAAGTATCGAGACCTTGAAAAGTTAGTACATGTTGGTCATATGAATGGTTAAGGGATATATACGCTCTGGTAATCACTTCCTCATACTCTAATCTCTCTGCGAATGGATCGACAAACAAGCTTCCATAGGCGAGGACTGCGTAGAGAAGTGGTAAGAATCTTCTTTCTTTCAAGCTATATTCGCGTGGTTCCAGTGAGTAGATCATGTTGAAAGAGAAGTCAAAGCTTGGTCGATGAATTATGTGCAGCAGCACTTGCGCATCGAAAGCAGCCTCCACTAGCTTCACTGCGTGATCTCTTCCTGGTAATGGGACCTCATCAAGACATCGCGCATCCCCTTGGAATAGACCTGGTACAGACCCATCGACGGGAATCCTTTGATGGGTCATGGAGCTGTCCCCGAGTTTTTCGATTAGCCCTTCCATGAATGTCCTGTCTGCAGACGTGCCGTGGAATTCTATTTCGCCATGCTCGATAAAATGATGAGCCGTTGTACACTTCCCAATTTCTTCGGATTCGGTCTTCTTGGGGGCGCCAGTTTTGGGATTGATATGTAATGGAGCTTTGATCGGTGGCGATAGGGTAGGAGATGGAATTATTGTTGTGACATCGATTGCTGGGGAAGGGTAGAGTTGATTGGATTCAACGACTTTCAGTCGTTTTTCCATTGCGTCTAGCTGAGAAGACGAATGTTTAGGCCTTTTGACAGCACGCTTTGAACGCTCCGAGTATACACAATCTGTAAGACCGTCAGTTTTGCTCTGCCGAGCCAGGCTCGCAAGCTCATTCGCCATACCTCGGAACGATATGCTACATTGGCCACATGGATCTCTCTTGTCGCATTTGACCTTGCGTCTGCGGCAGAAATCGCATGAGATCCTCTTCCATTCAACCCTGTGCTCTTCTCTAGACATTTGAGGGAGATCGACAGTTATAGGTGGCTGGAAAAGATATTTGTCTTTGCTGCCGCATCCAGTTTGATTGGGTTGTTCTGATAGAGCAGGCGAAGGCACAACTGGCTGGACGCTCTGCGATGATGTCGCGTGGTTACCATCTTTAGACGACATTGTGCGCTTGGATTTCGGGCTGGTGGAACATATGCCGTGGCTGTGCCAATCTTGGTCGCTGCCATCTGCAGTGATCCTTCACTTTTTTTTGATGACTCAACTGTGGCATTATAAACTGGCACAGCAGTCTAATCGGTGATCAAATCAGCCATTCAGAAGAATCTTTCCAACAGATGACAGTTGCATGTTCTGACACCTTGAGAGAAAGCCTGTGATGCTCCCATTGGGTACTACAGCTAGCTAATCGAAATTGCGGACTTTCGGAGCTCTTCACTCGGAGTCTAGCCTCTTTTACGGAAGACATCGTCCAACCAGACGCTCTGGAAGGACGATCTCCAAGCTGGAATGGAAACTCTCGCCCCCGCGTACCCGCTCTTTTCTGACTGCCGAATCGGCACCGATCTGACTGGTCGTCTGGTGATGCATTTGTTGGACAGTACGCCACACCGAATTATAACAGCAAGGGGCATTGAAACGAAGTACGCTAACCTCATAAACGGCTTGGACGGAGATTGGTAGAATGGTCCGAATAACATGGTAAAAACAGGTTGTAAAGTAATCGTATTTTCTATTGCGTATCTTTCTATAAAAGCATTTGCCACTGCATGAACCATGGCTCAACCAGATTCAGCATTCAATCACACTTTCAGAGTGTTTATCTGTGAAGTGGCATTCGTTCAGGTTGCCTTGAATTCCAAATAACCCATGATTCAAGTACACATACCACCTAATATTGCATACAGACCGTGCAGCACAACAGTCTATTTTCGATATGTCAGTCAAGGAATCAGAGCAAGCAGAGCAGTCGGATCGATCAGATCAATCAGAGCAGAAGGATACTGAAAAGGTAAGAATCAGTCTGTACAAGCAGTATCTCCAATACTAAGAAGAAATACAGCAGCAAGAGACGAAAAGAGAAATCTATCCTGTCACTGATCTGGAGAAGGGTATTATCGCATGGGAACATGAAGAGGACCCATTGAACCCAAGGTTGGACATACTTCGCTCAGCTTCAAGCAATGAATGAGGAATAAGCTAATATTTGAAATCACGGACAGAAACTATCCTCCGCTTAGAAAATGGTTCCTCCTCTCACTCGTCAGCGGTATCACATTGATTAGGTATGATTGTACATCACACCATCAGCAGCTTCGAAAGCACGATAACTCAAACCGTTTATAGTCCTCTGGCTTCATCAATCTTTGCCCCGGCTGTAGCAAATGCAGCAGAAGAGTTCAACGAAACGTCAACAACAGTGAGATCTTTAGGCGTAACGGCATACTTGTTTGGCTACGGGGTAAGCACAACAGACATATTGCCTGGTATTTCTACGAAGCTTACAAGCCAATAGTTTGGTCCATTGTTTCTATCACCACTCAGTGAAATATACGGACGTCGAATCATTCTCAGCATCGCAACATCTTTTTTTGTTCTATTTCAGATTGGGTGTGCACTTGCGCCCAATTTTGACTCGATCATTGTCTTCCGTCTACTTACAGGAATCGGAGGGTCTGCGTGCCTTACAATTGGGGGCGGCGTTGTTTCAGACCTCTTTGAGCCAGAACAGCGAGGAGTCGCCATGGCTATATTTTCCGCTGGACCACTCTTTGGGCCTGTATTAGGTCCTATTTGTGGCGGATTTATTGCCCAGGGCGCCGGATGGAGATGGGTAGGCGATTACTTTTCCTCTTTAGCATCTCTTTATTCTCTTATGACTAGACCGTACTGACTGGCGACATAGGTTTTCTGGGTTTTGGTCATCGTAGGCGGCACCTTTACGCTATTTGTGATGATCTTCAACCGTGAAACGAACCCAGTCATCATTATCCAGCGTAAAACAAACCGCCTGAGGAAAGAACTTAACCGTCCCGAGCTCCGCAGTTATTATGATGATTCTAGCAACCAGAAGAGTAAGACGGCACATTTCATTCATCGAATAACGACGCCTTTCCAACTACTGTTTCGATCCCCCATCGTTGCAGTTGTGGCGATTTATATCGCAGTCATCTACGGTTGTCTGTATCTCCTCTTCACAACTGTTACAGAAGTCTTCCAGAACGTGTATCACTGGAGTGAGCAGATCAGCGGCCTATCCTACATTGGATTGGGGATGGGATTCGTTGCTGGCCAAGTAGCATTTGGTCTATTGAGTGATAGAGTCCTTATCAAGCTCAAAGCTCGCAACAATGGTGTCTTTGAGCCCGAAATGCGCCTCCCTCTTACCATACCTTTTTCATTTTTTGTCCCGATATCTTTCTTCTGGTACGGCTGGTCTGTCAAGGCACAGACTCACTGGATTGTGCCAATTATAGGCTTGTTTCCATTCGCCTTTGGCATGATTGGAATATTCGGGACGTTGCAAACCTACGTTATCGACTGTTTCCCACGTTATGCAGCTTCAGGCATTGCGGCAATCACTGTAACTCGATCCTTTGCCGGTGCGCTTTTACCTCTTGCCGGTCCACCAATGTATAAAGCGCTTGGTTATGGCTGGGGAAACTCGCTGTTGGGGTTTGTCACTTTAGGACTCATCTCAATGCCAATCATGTTTAATCGCGTTGGAGCATCTCTGCGAAAGTCATCTTCTTTCCAAGAGAATGCAGCGAAATAATGCACGCGTACTCGTGTGGCATTGTTCTTTACGACGGACCTCATTTCGAGGTATATACAGACCTCACCACATATTATGCCTACCTACCTAGGTAGGTAAGGAGCACGCCTTGCATGAGATAACCTGGAGTGGGATACTATAGACAGACAATAGATTGTATAGACTTTTTTTCTTTCTTCCAGCCGAAAATTCGGAAACGCATCATACAGAGTTCTTGTGATGTCTAACCGGCTTTGGTTAATATTGACATTTTTTTTTTAACAAATGTATACGAGCATAGCCCGCTGGCGGCTTCATTCTCATAGATTATTTCATTGCGAAATTACTGAAAGTGATGCTGGGAAAATTGATAGCGTAATACAGTTTTAATAAACCAACACACACTGTGTTGCTTTTAAAGTGAGACGCGTCTTTCACTGTAGTTTCGCGTCTCGAGTGACATCACGAGTAAACACCGATCGGCAATTGACGTCAAAGTTTCCAGATGCTAAAGCAACTCAATCAGCAACGGATTGAACGAGGATTAAATTGAGAATCATTCGGGTTTTGAACTTTCGAATTTCTTCCTTCATTTCTACAGACATTGAGTTTCTATTTGCCCTGCACTCATCATGAAACGCTCTAGAGCCGCCTACACATACGACATCGGTGGAAAGCCTCCAGCTAAAAGAGCTGCAACTTCTACCAAGAAAGCTGCTGCTACTTCTACAAAGAAGGCTTCTGCTACCAAGGAAACTTCTTCCAGTGGACAGCGCAGGCGACGGCAGCAGCAGCGCCGCCCTCACAATCGTCGGATGATGTCTTTGGAAAACGCTATAATATCCCGTTGGGACCGAATGGAGAGCTTATGATCCCGCAAGTCCTGCCGAACGAATGCCTCAAAGTCATTGAAAAGCTGCTTCTACCACCTAGATGGGTGTACACAATAGATGCTACGCCAGATCGTGAGCTCACTCTTTCATACAGGAGATGGTGGGAGACGAACGGCCTTTGGCTTGAATCAAATAAAAAGGCTCTTGGCTTGAATGCAAAACAATGGAAGATGAGAGAAGAGGCGCTTAAGGATGATTCGCCTCTCGAAGGATATGATGCAAACGCCCTAGAAGATTTCATCTGTATGAACCCGCCGGCGGGTGAAAGAGACTCCAATGACGGAGACGAAGATGGCGAAGAAGACGAAGACGAAGATAAAGATAACGAAGATGGCGAAGAAGATGGCGAAGAAGATGGCGATGACGAAGTGAGAGGTAGCGGAAACAAAGAGAGCTCTGCGGACAAAAAGGGCAAGAATAAGGAAGCTGATACAGAAAAGGAGGCCCTTCGCAAACGCATGGGAAAGCTTGCTTCTCAACACCCAGAGCATCTCTGGGTTATTTCTCTGGGTGGCTTTGAGCGGTATAGATGGTGGAGTCAAGAAATCTGCAAGCGAAACCAGGACGACTACTCTATGTACATCTACAATGACTTCAGCTGGTATGGAGTCATCGAAGTACTGGAGAATATGGTGAGCCACCCTAGAACAACATCGAAATCTTAGCGGCTAACTGTTGGTCATAGTTTGTGCAGTTCGAACGGGTTCTCAAGTCCAAGAACCATGAACCTTTGGACGTGTGGCGAGAGATTGAAGGACTTGCATGGCTTCTAAATGGCGGAAACGCTGAATTTGAAAGTGAGTTAATCTTCTCTCTGCGGCACTGGACCCAGAGTATGTTTACTGACTGCGCTGTGTAAAAAAAGTGTGCGACGATGGCGAACGGTGTCAGCTAATTTTGGAGCTCTTTGGATCCATGATAATTGCTGCTATTGACGAGCTTCAGAAGAAAAGTCTTTTCACTAAAGATTCCAAATTTCCCAACATTCCAATTACACTGTCTCTTCTCATAAAATATGCATGGACGATGGGCCGCGGCGACTATGGCTTCGATGATAATATTGATTGGGTCTTTTACGTTGTTCAACAGGCCGAGGCTGCAGATATTACCTTGGGTGGGCCCTCTGGATTTGAAGAGACCCTGAAGGAGATCAAGGACGAACTTTCAAAAAAGACCGAAGCATCGTTTTCCAAGGTGGGGAAGGGCAAGTTCATCAACAAGGTATGTTGCTTTCTTGGTTCAAAGACTGGTATATCCGCACAAGCAAAGCTGACACAACTCTGTTTCATTAGTTCAAATCTTACGGCTCACGCGGCGGTGAGCAATATGTCATTGCAAAAATGCCTGCTGCCCAAAGAAAGAGGCACACTCTTGGAAGCGGTGGAGACGAGGATGATATTCTAGAAGAGCTGGGGTTGAGCGTATTCGCCTTTAGGCACGGTTGAACGGTTACGGACTGTTGACTTCATAGCCTATGAGTGAAGAGATAATGCTGTACATCATCCTCAGGTTTAAAAAGATACCGCACGAAATAGTGTCAGTCACTTGCCACTGTCCCATTGCTCATGGTGCACATTATTCGCAGTGTTCCCCTGCAAGTTGCTATTTACTCATATAAAGTAGGAATACATAATTTCAAGGCAAGCTCAAGAACAACTCGAGCATCTTGGGATAGTTGGGTGTGCCCAATCCAGTAACAGGGTCCCATCCCTTGGTGGCATTGAATCCAAGAGTGCCGCAGCCAGGGTTGGTTCCGTTCGTGATGTCGTTCAACACTCCCGGGTTCTCGTACAGCACTGAATTGATGAGTCCTAACGGTCCCTTTCCTATCTTGATGCGCTCCTCGACAATGCGGTTAATGAGCGATGCGAAAATGGGCGCTGAAGCGGATGTGCCGCCAGAGAGACCCTTCTGACCTTGCACCCAAACTGCAATGTTATCGCCATTGGCTGCCACATCGGGGATGCCTCGTCCATTTCGGTTGTAGATGCCAGTGCTATTTTGGTATTGGCCATTTTCATAGTATGGGTATGACGGGTTGTATTTCTTGAAGTAGTTGGCAACGGCACTTTGTTGGTACTTGGGAATTGGGTAGATGTTGGAAAAGCCCTGTAATTGATCAGTAGATATTCCATATTTGCTTGTTTCACGGATTCTATACTTACACCACCACTGCTGTAGTTGAAAGAGGGGCTGGGATCAAAGACAGCACTCTCAGGATCATGGACTGTCTTTCCTGGGTAGACCTTTGTGGCTCCAACATTGGTCAACCACGGGCAGCTGTTGGGGTGTGTGGGAGAAAAGACATCATCATCTCGTAGACAACCGTAGAAGTCTGCATCAGTGTCTCCAGGATAACCGCCCACTCCAGTATCGCCACTAGCTACAAAGACAGACACGCCCTGTAGAGCAAGTTTCAAGAACTCTTGGCACTGGCGCTTCTGGTAGTTTGCGGGGAGATCGCTCTCTTGAACACCATATGAGATGGAGATTACGTTGGTAGGCTTGTAGACGCCACACATGAGTTTGCCTGTATAGCCACCTTTGTGCGTCGTATCGGGATACACAGGGTCCAGCGTGGGATCGTTGCCCGTCTCTCCAAAAGCAGAGTAGGTACAGTAGGAGCCATCAAGGGCGTCGAAAAAGGTGTTGAAGACGCCAGTGAATTGTTGGGCATAGAATGCATCGTCGGTTTGGAAGAGGGTTGTAGTCTGAGGGTAGATGATGGGATATGCGAGTTCAAAGTCGAGATTGCTTTCACCACCAGCGTTTCCTTGCGATACAGGAGCCTTGGCACCATCGACGGAGTCTAAAGCGGGATGAGTGCCGTTGGGAATGTATGGTGTGTATTCGGCGAAAAATGCATTAAAGTCTGGCTGAGAATAAACATCTCCTTGTTCAAAGACGCCGAGAGAGTTGTTCTTGCTGACTTTGGCGTGAGGATCAGGGGCTTCGAAGTTGTAAAGCGCTTGCAAGCATTCAGGCGTAATGGTTTGATCGCAAGTTGAAAGATCGTCTGGTGTCGACTTCTTTGGTAGCTTAGGGAAAGGTCTAATTTGTTGTTGTCGGCGGTGAGGATTGAACTTGAATTCAGGCGCGACTGGTGACCCATCGAAGTCCCTTTTTCGAAGCTCCATGTCCATAAGAGTACCCTTTACGCCGGGGGTGATGTAATCGACATGTTCTGACACATGTTCTGGCAGATGATACTCATGAGTAGCGACTAGAGCGCGGTCTCGATCGTCATGGAAGTATTTGGTATTCAGCAGGCTCTCGACTTCTGCAGCAGTGGCGTCAAAGGCCAACCACACTTTGTTATCACTGTGAGTGATTCTCTCTTTAGAGATACCCGACTTGATCAACCAAGCAGCCACCGTCTCAACAGCGTCATCGGAAGGCTTGAAGGCTTCAACCACCTCATCCAGAGTCCAATGTTTGCCGTATAAAGAAGAGCTAGGGTGGGAAATTTCCGCCAACCAATCCTCTGCCTGCTCCTCTGCCTTGACGTTCTGCTTCAAGCCTATTCTGACGGGAAGCACAACATCGGGTGAAACTCGTTTGTGTAACTTGGGATTCGGGACCCCGCGCTTCTCGTGGACGACATGGCCCCCGGGGATTGATCGACCTGAAGTCAACCCCACAAGAGCAGCAACCTGAATGGCAGATGAGAAGCGCATCTTGACAATATGGAGGGTGTAACAATTGTATCAGAGCGCCAACTCACTTACAAAGAGGCAAATCCAGCATTCATCGCGGTGCACCTAGGCGTAATTTATACATCTACAAGCACGGTCGGTGCCATCTATCATGCCGCTCAGTCAAAGTCTGTTGGAGCTACGCTGCGATGATACTGTACTCTCACCTTGTACGGTCTATTCACCAACAATGGGCAGAACTTTTGATTCCCTTCTCCAACCACTCAGATATCGACCATTCAGCGATGAGCGATGCAAAGCTAAGACAAATGCCTGCATAATCACACGGCAAGAATCGTGGTGAGGTGATGCGCTGCTAGGTTGGTTCAGGAAGGTCAACTACCTGGCGCGCAACTCCGCCGAGGCAATGCTGGAATTTTGTCCCATTACGATAATCACTCCGGCAATCGCAACAAGGAACCGGCATTATCGGCACCGGTTCTGGGAACTTTTGAGATGCGAACCCAGATGAACCGATTTGCTTGTGACAAAGAGATAGCGTTAGATGTGTCAAGGATGGCGCTGCGATCCTAGTTGATTATGAGCTGTCTAAACCCGATATGGGTTTCAGCGTGGAGATGGAGTTGATAACAGAGAGCATGAAGAGACTTCAACCTGGGCCGGAAGAGTAAGGTAATGAGCATCTCGTATTGAATAAGATACATCCATGAGTGATTAGATTCTACCTTCCCCGTATACAGCACTGCCACCGAAGATCAGATAAACAATTTTTCTCATCGGCTTGTTAACTGGACTGGATCGTCGTTACAAAGAAGCTTACCCGTCCCACTGCGCCTCATTGCATCCTTCAGCGCGCCAAGACTTGTTTCGCTCTACTGCAATTATATATTTAAAAAAAGTATTACTCTCAGGTACTGTAATATTACTTTAACACATGATTCAATTGCAATCTTTGATGTGACTAGTTGACGTATTACAGCCCGTATTCAGTCAATGAGAAGCTTGACACTTACCTCACGGTTTCGGTTGTACCCTAACAGGATGTGGGGTTTAATTGAGGTTGGCCATAGTAATGAGTACCCTTACAGTATAAGCAAATGGCTCATGGAGATATTGTTAATTTCTTTACATGATCAAGACTTGAATACGAATACATGGCGTTACATTGGGTATTACTAAATGCCTCTGGGCACTTGTATATCTTCGTGGCTCCTCACCCGGCACCCAGTGATGCCAAGCCATACACATCAACGGGCCGCCTTTAAGGGTCCACGTCCCGCCAAGAGAAATTTCATGATCCGTGTGTTGGCCCTTTCACTTATACACGGCCCGGAATGTAGCTCCGGATTACTCTAAACGGCAACCGACCCGGCCGGCAGCAGCCATCACAGCAAGCTGTCAAATCTCGGTTCTCGGCTGGTGTCATTAAGCTTCCGAAACCTCCACCAAGCGCTTTGTCACCCACCTCCATCAGCCTTAAAAGATAGCCTGAAGCTTCTTTCAGATATCCCACATAATCACTATGACGACCGCGCGTCTTCTTTGGGAATGCCCGCTATCTCAAACGGGAGTCAGGCTGCAAGATGGTCGGGCAGCTGCCACGTGATGATACGATTCGCTGCCACCACCAGCTGTATGTCAGATAACGGACATTATAAATAGCTGTTCATCTGGCCATTGATGCGGGGTACGGCGTTTGTCTGCATTTTTTACAAGTTTCGGGCATATCTATCTGTTTCTGCACTGAAATCTCGTCCCAAAGATACCACGCAATGGCCTCGAAGATTGCAATTGCTTCCCTGATTGCCTTATCGGCTGCTTCGGAGGGCCTTCGACCATGGGAAGCTCCTGGTCCTAATGACTTGCGGAGCCCTTGCCCAATGCTGAATACGCTGGCAAACCATGGCTATTTGTATTGACCTCTCTCCAATTGGAGCCAATTCTTCGTCAATCAGAAGCTAATTGGTGTTCAAGACCTCACGACGGCCGCGATATCTCGGCCCAGCAGTTTGCCGATGCAGCTTTCGAAGTCGTAAATATCGATCCTATGGCTATCAAGCAGGTTGCAAATTACTTTCTCAGAGCTTCGAACCAAACCTCCATCAACTTGACAGATTTGAATCGCCCTGGCATACTACAGCACATTGCTTCTCTCACCCGAGACGACGTTACAGACCCTGATAGCGTGGATGTCACAGCATCTCAAGACCGAATTCACCATCTTATAAAAGACAGCGACACTGACTGCATTACAATCGCTTCGCTTGCGAAGACTCGCTTACATGTTGAAGATCTGTCTTCTCCCAAAGAGCTGACTCTGAAGGAGCAGACCTTTGCATATGCCGAGGCAGGTCTCCTGCTGTTGACGATGATTGAAGGCGAGGTTCCGTCTGGATGGAGCTTTCCTCCAGCAACCGCATATTGTGCCCCAAAGAAGAGAGTAGAAACGTGGTTGACGGAAGAAAGATTTCCGGAAGAGCTGGGGTGGAAGAAGTCAGAGCGAACGATTGGTCTCATGGACTTTGTGCCAATCATAAAGGGCATTTATGAGGAAAAGAGACAGCAGGCTGGGAAGGGACCATTGTGGAAAGCCTTTGTTCCCTCGTTTCTCCAGCAAGCAGGAACCGATAGCGAGCTATGATGAGCTTGAGTTTGGTGCTTGTGTTTTCTGTTTATGCTGTTCAATACCAAAAAGTATCCCGTCTTGTGAGCAACTGTTGATACACCCATGCCATACGTGAAGCGCTATGCCGTGAACAAGGAATACATCTCTGTAGGAAAGAAAAGAAACTTGGAGTATTGAAGTGTTGACAACTTATTTTTGGCTTGGTCAAGACATGAAAAAAAAAGATGATGTTTGGGCATCAATAAGAGCGGGGATGCGCAAAAAGATAAGGATCTAATCCCATGCAATGCGTAATCTGGGAATCGAACCCAGGGCTCCCCGACGTTGCTCGGATGGCAACGGAGAATTTTACCACTAAACCAATTACGCTTTGATGTTTTGGAGTCAAGATATTCTCA
Source organism: Trichoderma guizhouense (assembly GCA_002022785.1). NCBI lineage: Eukaryota > Fungi > Ascomycota > Sordariomycetes > Hypocreales > Hypocreaceae > Trichoderma > Trichoderma guizhouense. Next base: position 194,654 of record LVVK01000003.1, on the reverse strand, counting down.
TTGAGATTCCTGGCGCCGGTGGTGTTGTCTCGATCTCGACCTTGACTGGAATGTACAGACGTAAGATCCAATGGGGATCGACTCATTACTTTACTTGGGCATCAGCATTGCGGCATATATAGAAACTCCATCTTCATGCATATGCGGCAATTATTCACCTCATTGGCTCGCCGCTGCAATGCAAGAAGAAGCACGGCATTTGCCTGCAACATCATCTTTACCTTTGCCGCATATGCCGATCAATTTTGTTGACGAATTAGTTGCATTCAATTCGCAATCGGAAGTCTCCCGAATGGAAATAAGAGCGGCTTGTTTTTTAATTCCCTTGGCAGTTGCATAGAGGCGGCTGGGGGAGATTATCATTGCGGCACCTCCAAAAAAAACTTTCCGCAAATCTATCCACCAATGTTGTTTTCTTAGTGTCTTAGCCTCAGGTGGAACCACGCTGTAATGACGATATATATATAGAAAATTAGGATCCCCCAGATTATGGGGTTAACTGTTGCCCGCTTTGCATCTTTTGCTTTGCTGGCCAACTACATAATTTGTTACGGTCTTCAAGACTCTTATAGTGAAACTACAGTAAACTCACGACGTTAGATACAGGAACGGTATCATGGCGCCGAAGAAAAATATCCTCCTCGTCATAGCAGATGACATGGGCAAGTCCCTTGGCTGCTACGGTGATTCTACAATATCAACGCCCAATATCGACCAGCTGGCCTCTGAAGGCACACTCTTTGACAATGCCTTTGCCAGTACAGCATCTTGTAGCGGAAGCCGATCGGTCATCTATACCGGTCTTCACACTCATCAAAACGGGCAATACGGCCTGGAGCATTCCAACCATCATTTCATGACCTTTGATAACATTGATACTGCTCCCAAGCTCTTCAACGATCTTGGGTATCAAACTGGCATTATTGGAAAAATCCATGTCGGCCCCAACCATGTGTATCCGTGGGAGGTCCGAAGAGAAAGCCCAACCCGAGACGTTTCTTGGGTTGCCGAGCAGGCTGATTTATTCTTCCAGTCAGCAAAGGATGATCCAAGACCATTCTTTCTGACGGTTGGATTCATGGATCCTCATCGGGACTCGACTCGTGGTGGATTCGGAAATGGTGATGAGAGCGTATCTGGTCCAGATGCGACTTACGATCCTGCAAAGATTACGGTTCCCAGCTTCCTCAATGACATTCCCGAAGTTCGCCAGGAGATGGCTGAGTACTACCGCTCCGTTGGCCGAGTTGATCGGGGATTTGGCTCAATCATGGAGGCCTTGAAAAAGGCTGGCTTCATCAATGACACGCTCGTTGTTCTGACGAGCGACAATGGCCCACCATTTCTCAACTCAAAGACAACTCTTTACGACGCGGGTGTAAGACTGCCTTTAATTATACGGTACCCTCAAGGAAAACCTGGACTGAAGAATCCAAATATTATTTCTTTTATTGACCTCCTACCGACATTCCTCGACTGGGCAGGACACGGCTCTGCTACACCTTCTGCCTCAGCTTCTCCACCCCGGTTGGGTCGCTCCATTCTTCCAATCATTGATGAAACTAATACACATGACGACTGGACAAAAGTATTTGGGTCCCATACGTTCCACGAGGTCACAAATTATTATCCAACACGATTCATGCGTACATCGCGCTACAAATACCATCGCAACATAGCATGGAAGCTCGACTTCCCCTTCTCAACCGATCTCTACGCCTCCTTGTCGTGGGAAGGAATTCGCAATTCTCAGTTCCCAGTGAAAGTCGGAGAGCGCTCCTTGGAAGCATACATTCGACGGCCTGCGGAGGAGCTGTATGACATGCAAGAAGACCAAAGAGAAGTGGTGAACCTGGCGGATCGTCCGGAATACAGAGAGCTTCTGCTTGGATTCCGAAAAGAGCTCGAAGACTGGCAACGAGTGACAAAAGACGCATGGCTGGTACGGGATGGAGTATCATTGTCCGAGATGCAAGGACACATTGATGCAGGCTTGAAGATTCCGGATCGATTTGACTTTGACTTGGCGGCACCAGGAAACGTGCAGTCATAAGTCGGGCTTACTTTCTTCTGAGGAAATGGAATAGCGTTGGTCGCATTTCCCAACCTTTCGATGTCATGTCCAGTCGAGGCCGTTAACTTCAACTTCTTGCTCTCGCTCCTGCTCCTGCTCGTCTTCAAGAAGGCGAGGCTGCCGAGCAATGCTGCTCGAAATTTCCTGCATCTTATCATGCAGAATTTGGAGCTTAATATTATCGCCACCGCCACGGAAACATGTCAGAAACTCAGAAAGGCGGTTCAAAACATCTCGTGGGCCAACATTCATCAGCTGCTTGCCCTGAAATGTGGAAGGCAGACATAGCAAGATGTCGGCTAATGACATTGCCACTTCAAACAACTTCATTTCCTAAAGGAAGATCATGTTAGTCGCAGATCACCTGAAGTCGAGCTAATTACTGCATACCATCCCGAGGCCATGTGCTTCAATGACAGATCGAGGAAACCTGTCAATGTTCTGAACAACATTTCTCGCGATCTGATCTGGGAAAGACAAGCTGAGGCCTTCATCCGCCGCATTGGGCAGAAGATTGATGTAATACATGGATGTTTTCCACAAAACGACTCTCATCCACTGTTGTGTCAGGAGAAAATCCGCTCTCTGTAGATCGGTGGAATTCCACGAAGCTTGCTGAACTCCCCTTAGGCGAGCATGCATAGAGGCGAAGTACTCGTGTGTTTGAGAGGAGCCGTCGCCATCCATGGCATTAGCAAAGCTCTGGAAAAGCTTGCTCAGACTGATGAAGGCGAATAGAATCGGGGGGTTCTCATCCACTTCAAGTTCAGGTAGATCAGGATCAAGCTGAAGTATCCTAGGAAAGTCAAATCGTGTAGTGTGACCTCTGGATTGTATCACATATTTGTTAGTGGCCTTTAATCATGGTCGGACTAGAATAAGAGGCTCTATTCACCTTTCGGTTACAAATAACAACCAGATTGTGCGCAAATGCCGCTGAGCCTCAAGTTTAGGGAGGTTTGCATAATGACCCGCCTTATCGAGGCTCAGCATCTGCGCGAATGTGATTGCTTCTCGTAGCAGCATGGCTCCCTTTCGAATATGGCCGCGGTTTGCATATGATACGTGTAAGAAGAATGAGGTTAGTAAAACGCTGATGGATGGATGTTCCAGGTAATCCAGCTCATGCCTCGCTCTTGAGGATTCGGAAGCCATGAATGCGCCATCATCACCTCCAAACCGGCCCAGTGCTTCATGGGATGCAGGTTTGAGTTGTGCTATTGTGACTGCACTGACCGCCGCGGCGAGGGCATATGCTTCGATGTCGGTGGAGTCCCGGAGTCGGTTGAGGAGAGTCTCTATGTTGACAACGGGCCAGACGGGATATAGAGCTTGCTGATAAAGGCCAAGATAATGTTCAAAAGCAGAAGACGGGACGCGATTCATGCCGGGGTAGATGTGAGGCTGAGTTGACGACTGTGAATGAGCATCGCCATCGGACACGGGAATTGGGGCTTTTCTATTAATCATCGTCGCTTCCATTGCCGATTTATTATTTAACAGAGCTTCCCGTTTCCTTTGTGCCCAGGGCCCCTTCGGGCCGGCCTTCAGCTTCCTCCTCTCGGCCACGCATTGGATCGAGAGGCTCTGGCATCGTTTACATGGCAACCCCCGATCACATCTCACCTTTCGAGCTGCACATGCATCACAGGCCCTGTCCCGAGCCATCTTTAAGTCCGAATTCGGGTCGTATTCATCACAAGGAGGTGCAAGATGCGAAGAATCTGGTGGCTCCAGCTTCACTTGGCCTCATCTTGGCTACGATATTGAGTTTGATGCTAGTCTGTTGCCACGTCTTGTGGGGGCGTTAGACCCCAGCACTGTGGAGAATCTGATGCGGGGATGCGAGACGATGAGATGTGATTGAATCTCGTGCCTGGCATCGTGTGTACCTGACATTAGATGGGAGAGTGGGTGGGATGCAAGATGTAAACCAGCACCGCTGATCCTTCTCGTCCGTGATATCTTCATCCCAACTCGTGTTCGATCATTCAGTTTTCCGATTCCAGGGAACAACTAATTAATAAATGGGGTCGTTTCAAATCTCTCAACCCGTGTGGTTTTAAATTCATCGCGCCATAGACTAAGAGTTAGGCGACCGTATGAAGGCGAGTCAGCGCTGCCTTCAAAGATGACCGCCTCTTCTTTCTAAATTAGCTCCGATTCTGCTTACGCGCGGAAAGATTTTTGACGGCGCGGAAAGATTTTCTAGTTCCCAATTCACATGATTGAGTCCACCGAGCTTCGCTTCTCAACTTCAGACCTACATCTCAACGGGGGCGCTATCACCGAATGCTGGTAAGGCGACAGCTGCGTCGTCTCAACGAGGCATGGCCTAGTACCGTTCGTGGTAGTTTTGAACAATCGGAGCATGGTTCGGCGAAGACGTGATGGCCGCTTGAATCACTCAATAGCAGATATTGCTCTTTCTCAATGCCCCGGGTGAAGATCGCTCAGCGGCTAAGTTCGAGTATATATACTCGACAATATCCAACAATATTGCAAATACAGTCGCAGGCTCTTCAGCTCAGAATTCAGCGCTATCGACAATGGCACTATCATTTCTTCGAGAAAACCGATTCGCTCGGCATTTTACTCCTCGGCTGGCACTCTCTGTCGCTCTGATTGCCTTGTCTACCTTCAACTATGGCTTTGATAACCAGGGGATTGCTACAAGTCAAGCGATGCTGGCATATAAGAAGCAATTCGGAGACTTTAACCCAAAAACCAACACATATGCCATACCCACCTACTACCTGTCGCTTCTGAACAGCCTCAACTTCATTGGCTTCGCTGTTGGTACGTCCACATATACAACACACATGATGACAACAAGAATTGGATGTATCTAATGCATCATCAATTTAGGTCTTTACATCGGAAGCATCATCAGTGCTCGCTATGGCCGTAGGATGTCCATGTTTTGCATGTCCCTTTGGGCCATGATGTCCGCCACAGTGCTCATCTCGGCCACAACGAGAGGGCAAGTCCTCGCGGGTCGCATCCTTAACTACACATATATCGGCATGGAACTCTCTACATGTCCTCCATTCCAAGCCGAGATTGTCCCTGCCCCCATTCGAGGCTTCGCTGTTGGAACCTATCAAACCAGCTTGTTGCTCGGCGGTGTCATCATCAACAGCGTCTGCCGTGGCACAAGTGGGCTTTCAAGCAATGCAGCATGGAGAATTCCAATGGGTCTCTTCTATCTTGTTCCGTTGACAGTCGCATCATGCGTCTGGTTCATCCCAGAATCCCCGCGGTGGCTACTACTCCAGGATAGGGAGGAGGACGCTCTCCGGTCTCTGCAAACACTGCGCGGCTCCGATCCAGAATACAATGCGCTTGAAGACCTTGAGTTACTGAGGCTCTCTCTCGTCGAGGAGCACAACAAAGGACGGTATTCTGACCTTTTCCGAGGTACTAACCGGAGACGCACACTTGTTGCCATGGGCATGAATTTCTTCATCCAAGCCACTGGATCCCCATTCACTGCCGCATACGGGACGCTCTTTGTCCAATCCATCGGCTCCATCAATCCCTTTAATTATTCCATCATGAGCTCATGCATCAACTTCACCTGTTGTCTGATCGGAATCTCGATTACAGACAAGGTTGGTCGTCGTCCAATCCTCATGACGGGCTCAGTCCTCCAGGTGATCTGGCTATTCACCATGGGGGGCATCGGAACGTCGGCGAATCCCTCGCTTGTTCAAAAACAAGTCATTGTAGCCGCTACGGCACTATCATCGGCAAGTTTGTGCTTCAGCTGGGACCCCATGAACTACATCGTTACGACGGAACTTCCAGCGTCGCGATTACGTGACAAGACCCAGAGAGTTGCTTCCATTGTCAATGTTGTGACGAAGTACGTTTACTATGAACTATCCCTCAATTGTATAGAACTCATTGCTAATTTTGTATCAGCTTTCTCTTTTCATTCTTTACTCCGTATTTACTCAATGCTCCATACGCAAATTTGGGAGGCAAGGTGGGCTTCATATTCGGAGCTCTAGCTATATGCTCATTCTTCTTTGCCTATTTCTGTGTTCCGGAGATGAAAGGGCGGAGTTTGGAGGAAATTAACGAAATGTTTGACAAAAAGGTACCAACTAGGCAATTCCGCAACTACGTGCTGGAATACAGGGTTAGCGACAAGGTGGATGTGATCGAGATGGAGAAGGTGCCCGCTGATAGATTAGGAGGTATACCTGAGATATAGCCAAGTACCTAGTATAGTGTTTCAATTGCAACATGATTTCTTTGCGTATGAATTTGTATGTTACTAGCTCTTCAACTGTTGCCCTCATCTGTTGCCCTGTTTTGTGTATATTAAATCGACGGCTATGCCATGTAATGCAGAAGACAGCAGCCACTGAGAAAAGGCTATACGTGGATTTCATTGATTACAGACGATACGGAGAGCCTGTTTAACAAAATGATCCAGCCAATTTTAAGATTAAATGACTGAATCCGTCGCAATAACAAACTTCGTCTATGGCAGCGGGCTGGCCACAGCAAGAGAGTCACGACAACACGAACCAGGTAATGAAGCTCTGCCGATCAATGTCCAAATTTAAATAAGGTTACATCCCGAGAAACGGGCAGTGCCGCACAGAGACAATAAAGTCAATCCGTAGGCCCACCTCTGAAGCTCCAGCGTGATTCCAGAAGCTTATAGGGCAGAGTCATCATCGTCAGCACAGCTGATAATTCCGTACAGTGAGGCTACTGTGGTGATTCGTGTGATGAACAAGGGACAGGGATGATGCTCCTTTAAGAATGAGAGTTGGCCGTAGGAATCCAACGACGCCGGATCAGCGTATTAAAGGCGTATTCATGCACGTATGCTATGAAAAACACACTAGGCCGACAAATGGTCGCATTTGCACCACGAATAGAAACCCCTCTCTCCACTGCTGCCTGTTTGCTGCCTATTTTGGGCCTCTCCAATCACAGCAATAGACGTTCCAACTAATGCGGATTATAAATGTCAATAGCAAATATACATACAGTATCTAATTCTCAAACTATTCATGCTGTATTCCTTTATGTTTTTTCCGATATGAACTTCACAACTCAGTCTACAACAGGCCCTCAGAGTCAGCGTTACTCTCGCCGCCCGGGTCTCAGAAACTCCGCAGTGCCTCTCCACCAGCGACTCCTCTCGAAAAGGAGCCATAAACAACAAGATTCACCCCTCTTCTCTCTCATTCCACCAGAAGTTCGCACCAAGATATTTACCTATGCGCTGTCTGATTACGAAGACAGGCGTCGACCCCTCTTATACGATTCCAAAACTTCCTTCTGGCGGCCCTCCCATCGCGCACCTCGCAGGACGAGCACCGAGTTGCTAAGGACATGCCGTGCCATTTATCGCGAGACGTGGTTTCTGCCGTTTGCTCTCAAGGAGCAGATACACTGGCTATGCGGCCCGCATGTACCGCCCGGGAGCGGCCAATGGAACGGCAACGCAACAAAGTTGACGCTTCAGCTAGGTGAAATGGCGAAGCAGGGCCAAGAAAAGGTTGAGATTGAGAGCCTCTATGTGTTTGCAAACACGCGCCGCCTAGAGCACGGCGACTTGGGTGTACTACTATCGATCCCTGGATTGCATCCTCGCCGAATCACCTTGACAATTCGCTATATTGACTGGTGGGGCTGGGATTGGGAGTCTCCCGACATGCCATTGTATTTTAAAGCTGACTGGATCAGCGCAGTTTCCAGTGGCTTTTCGCCTTCAACAAGCGAGTTCAGGATCGAGCTCGAGACTCTGGAACACTTGAAAGACCGAGTTGACGCCATTGGCAAACATATTGCCGAAAATTGGTTCTTTGGGCGATTTGGTGGCACTATTTTGTACGCCGATGTGTCGGGTAAGTGTCATCAGGTATCCCGCTGGTCTGGTTCGAGTGCTTGGTACAAGAAGCACAGAACAAATTATCAAAAACCCAAGGGTGGCAAGCTGGACTATTACATCTTGACTATCACGTTCGAGTCGGAACTCTCTATCAAGAGAAAAGGAGGAGTGGTGAGTGAAACAGCCAAAAGAAACGCCGCAGACCCGCTGTTCAAACATGTCCCGGCGAACCTTGGCGAACCATCTATCCTTGACAGATATGGCCCTCCTTCGTATGAGATGCCCGGTGTTCCAATGCTTCCTCTACCAGATGAGGATGATGATCTTTGAAGACGAATGTTATCTTTTTCTTTAAATCATTCATCTAGCCTTCCATTGAAGTTCTGTTTGATGCAGCCAAAAAAAAAAAAATAGTTTCATCTTCTATTTATCATTTAAAGGTCTTAACGGAAGCCATCAACCCTGTAAGAACTCCTCAACGACCTTGTTAAATTTGGCATCGTTTTCCCAAAACATAAAGTGACTGCCCCCCTCATCCTCTTCAAAAACCTCCAACTTGCTGCCTGGTATATGCGAGGCAACCCATCGACTGCAATCTCCACCGAAAACGCTTCCTTCAGCACCGACAACGAGTGTGGGAATCGTAATTGTTGGAAGAACATCTCTCCAATCTAGTGCCACGTGGTTTACTAACAGCGCCGCGGCATCCTCCAGCTTCATCTTGCTGCATTGCTGCGCCGTCCATTCAAAGTCCTCCGTACTCAGTAGTGGTGAGAACAAAGATTTCAAGAATCCTGACGCAAATTCATAACCTCCTTGACTGCGGAAACTGATTCCCATTTCGTGAGCCTTGCCAGGCGTAAATATTGCTCCTAAAGTCTTTGCAACGCCTGGTTCCCATGCTGGATCTGCAGTCATACAAGGTGATTGGTCGACAAGTATGAGTCGAGAAACACGTTTGCGAGAAGCTTCGAAAGCATCCCAATATGCCCAAATCACGGAACAGCCCATAGAGTGTCCACAGAGAACCACGTCTTTTAGATCCAGCTGAGTGATGAGATCATTCAAGTCTGCGGCCAATCGTGTCACTCGGTACCCTCGACCAGGCTTGTCAGAATCACCTTGACCACGATGGTCAATTGCTATAACACGGTACTTGGCGCTGAAATGTGCAATTTGCTTTCGCCATTGGATCGCAGTTTGGAACCAGCCAGGAAGCAAGAGCAGAACAGGGTTAGACTCTTTTCCGGCAGTGATGTATCGGAGCGTCACTCCATCAAAAGTTGTAATGCTGCCGGAAGATGTTGACATATTGGAATCGAGTATGTTTTCAACGGCAGGTATCTGTGTCTACAAAGGAACGATGATGTCGTTTGTTCAGCCACATTACGACACATTAGATACGGACGGATTTCATCTTATATAGCCGACCGAAGAAGACCACGACAAATTAATTCCATAGTAAACTACACAGCTTGAGTAGCAGAAATAAAAATATCCCATGATCAGCTTTGATTAGTTATTGAACCACAACTGAACGGAGTTTCTTGCTCGGTTTTATGATATATATCAGTCAGATTTTAGCCGTTCGCCGCACATTTGGTGTTGAGCTAATGCTCCTTGGGTCAGATTTCCAGCGGGGCTTCCAGCTGCCAACTTAGAGGCCCGATGTATAAGTTGGGTTGGTTGACAACTAAAGACCACGCTAGAAGTCTGACCAAGGCGTTTATCGTGTTGAATTAGAGTGCATAAATGTGGACCAGAGCTTGTCACAGGTCAAGAACTGCGGTGTTACGGACTAGAACTACGGTGTTGCGGTCCAGGGCTGCGGTGTTGCGGTGATGATATCGCATCTGAACCATCGGCGAATTATGGAGTGCATGGTGTATAAATAATGGAATCAAGAGTCTCGAGATAATTCTGAGAAGAGAAAATAATGGGTAAAGAGAATCCTACGGCGGTACTGAAGAGTGGACTTCGTTCGCTACAAAAAGAGCTACAGAGATAATCTATCTGTAAATCCAGTCTTTTTCTTTCGTGCAAATGTACCAATCTTTAATCCGGTTACATATACTCTTCTTACGTGTCAGGTCTATTCATAACGCAGAGACTATTGACTGCCGTATTGCAATCGATTTCCCCTATTAATTGAGCAGTGGAGACAACTAGGGGACACCAAACTCTCCGTATGGGTGATGTTCCATATGTTTGCCGCTTCTGTTTGTAGTTATGCTATACGGTGGATGAACAGAATCATTCGACATACGAATAATATCTCAGTCAGGATAGGATTTTATTATGCTATTGCACCATTGATCAGGAAGCTCTTGAGGTTGGCATATTCCACTAGAGAAACTGATCCAGCTTTTAGTCTGTATTCTGAAAGAAGAGACCAAAGCAGTCCATATCACAACTACTGGAAGCCTAAATAACAGAAAAAAAAAACAATATTTATTTTGAAAGATTGGTTTTGTGGGTTGTATTATGCTAAGATTCACCAGTTTACCTACCTAAGGGTCAATGGTGAGACCGAACGGTTATCTGACAAGACCGGGTATCTGTCTGACAAGGTTCGCGTAGCGCTTAATGACAAAGATAAAAAAAAAAAATTCCGAAAATCACGTTCCGTTGCACAACTATATTTTGGATAACGTGCTGACATTGAAAAGAGTGCTACAAACATGAACCTCCCATGTAACCTATTAGAAAAAGCCACCATGCGGAGAAAACCCGCTCCTTACTTGGTTGCGCGCGATATTGCCGCTGCCCTTATTTCGTGTTTAACTCTTTAACCTATTGCTATGTCCAGACGTATGCTTAATTTTTAGACTTTGTATTTTCTTCTTCTCGCAAGTGCTGAGGAGCAACATATAGTGCATGCATGCTTACGGACACCCTTTTTCTTTCTTATTATTTGGACATGATAACTCCTTACAAGGCTGTTGTTCGGGCACACTCCTTTTCTTGCGCTGCATTTACTAATGCTTTACATAACGGCAGTTATTTCTGTGCTGCAGTGGAAGACAAACATTGCACTCTTCACACAGTTAGTTGCCAGGAATGTCCATCGCTTAGGACCCATTCAACCCCACACGTAATACAGCATTTCATCACGACTGTTTTACCTTTCATAATGCTAATAAGATACAATGCCATCTTTATATGATGAAACCGATGTTCTCATCCATCTGTAGCTCAAAATGCCCTAGCTTGAGTTGACAAAGGCTTGGAAATACCATCCCCGCGCCGTGGCTTTCAGATTTGTAAGCTTATTCATCCATCACGTCATGAGCATTTGCTTCAAACGTTCATAATGAGGAGATGTTCGATTATAGAAAGCAATTCCCGAAATTGATGTTAACTCGATATTTATTGTTTCTGTTAAAAAGAAGGCAGGAGATTGTTATACTATTAGCCTACCTGATTATAGCACCACCGTAGTAGTCTTTACCCAATCGTGGTGATATACTTCAGCTAGTTGGACAAAATGCCATCGGCTCAGCAGGTATAGCGCCCAGCTCTCAAATTCTGGCACCATCACCTTGATCATTAATCCAGTCGTCTAGGTTTATCACGACAAAGGTCGTTTCACTCGGCCGGATAGTATCTTTCGAAACTTCATCTCCAAGGACCCGAATTCACAATTTCCAGCTGAGAAGGGTCGTTATGCATTATACCTCTCCCCTGGCTGCCCATGGGTAAGTAAGACCGGTTGTTCAATGTCATTTTACATCTTTTAAAGTTACCGAGGAAAGAATTACGATTGATATCTTTTCTTTAGGCCCATAGAACCATGATAGTGCGGCTCCTCAAAGGGCTCGATTCCATCATTGATGTCTACCAGGTTCATTTTCACATGGGCCCTGAGGGGTGGTACTTCAGTGGCGAAGGCGGCTCACTAACAGAAGATCCCCTCCACGGATTCAAGAAGCTCAAAGAGCTGTACCTCAAAGCCGATCCCAACTACACAGGTCGATATACAGTCCCAGTATTGTGGGATAAAAAGGCCGATGTCCTAGTGAACAACGAATCGTCGGAGATTATCCGCATGCTCTACTCTGAGTTCGATGAGTTCCTTCCAGAGCATCTCCGCGAGGAAAACCGCCCTGGCAAGGGTCTCTATCCGCCACAACTCAGAGCTGAGATTGATGAGATGAATGATTGGGTGTACAACACCGTCAACAACGGCGTTTACAAAGTCGGCTTCTCAAGGTCGCAAGAATCGTATGACGAAAACATACGTCCACTATTCGCATCCCTAGACCGCCTTGAAGAGCATCTTAGTCATGGCAAGCCCTTTCTCTTTGGAGACTTCATCACCGAGGCCGACATACGCCTTTACACAACCTTGGCGCGTTTCGACGTTGCCTATCATAGCGTCTTCCAATGCAATCTAAAGTTAATTCGGCATGACTATCCTCGACTCCATTCCTGGCTTCGGAGGCTATACTGGGATCAGGATGAAGAGGGGCCACTAAGAGCTGCATTTTATCGCACTACAGAACCAAATATCGGGCGCTATGCGCTGGGGTATGCGGATTCTAAATGGAGGATCGTCCAGGAAAGTCAAGGACCGCTGATTGTACCGGCTGGGCCATTGGTGCTCATGGAGCCTTTGTAAACAAAGCAATGCAAATGGTAGGGCTTTATATTGTAAAGTCGATCGGATTAAGCAAACAAGACGTTTAATAAAATCTCTATCATCTGCTGTATCAAGTAAAGACTGGTTTCACGAATACCACTTACATGCGGAGTTAAAATTAAAACACTACCAATAATAGGATAACTGTCCATTGATTCATTGTTCTGACCAACCGCGGCACCATACACGCCCTCAAAGCCATTTAACGGCGTCTTCTAGTAGCCAATGAACCGTCTCCAATACCGTCTTCTCATCGTTTCCTGCATCCACGGATACAATGTCATATTCTTTACTGCTAGGCGGCTCATACAAGTCAATCTGGCTGTCAACCAATGCCTCACCCATATAATGCCCCTTGCGCTCTTGTAATCGCCTAACAAGAACTTTTCTGTCGGCCTCTAGGCTGATAAAAACAACTTTCACCTTGCTCGCAGCCATATGGCGACGAATCTGGTCACGATATACTTCTTTTAGTGCAGAGCAGCTGATGACTACCGAACCATAAGCAAGGTCGACAAGCGTGCCTGTTGCGCGTTGATTGATTCGCTCAAGCCACGATATGCGATCCTCATCAGTGAGGCTTACACCGGACCGCATTTTCTCAACGGCCTGACGAGAGTGCAGTTCATCGCCTTCGATGAATGGAACATCGAGGTTTTGTGATATTTGCTTTCCGATTGTAGATTTGCCCGTTCCGCAAGGTCCGATCATGACAATTGCTAATTTCTCAACATCAGAGGGAGATACTGATTTCTTCCACGCTCTTTCGGTTAGGTAACGGATGAACTTTGCGACATGGTCGTCCAGCAGACTGGGAACTTTGTTTAAAGCTGGCGACAAAGATCTCGCGACATCGGTGGCAAACATTTTCGACGGACTGAATGTATCCTTATCATACTTGGATGCGAAGAAGTCTGTCAATTTGATGGGTGGGTTGGCAATTGGATCCAGATTCGACGCCCGTAATCTTTTAATCCACTCCTTTGGCTCAACTTCATCAAAGACAAGTCCACATTTGCGTAGAGCTGGCAGAAGATCATTGCTCCAGCTAAAGACTTGTGGATTGGTGATGTTGGCGAAAATACTGCCTGAAGTCGAAAGCGATATGTCTGTGACAGCATCTGCCACCACATCAACAGGTAGCCATGATGGCGTTTCTTGGAGTTTTGGTAGAGCTCCTATCGTTATTGCGGTTTGCATCATCATAGGCACCGCTTCCTGAGCATTCCAGACACCGTGCTCTGTATCCCCGATGATCTGTCCGACGCGCAGCACGCGAGCCGTAACGCCTTGAGAAGAGGCCTTGGCACAGATATGCTCAGCTACCGACTTAGACTGTGCATATCCCATGTTCTGAGCCCATGCAAAGTCTGGAGAGCGCTCAGGTACCGGGATCACTGTCGCCTGTGAACATGTACTGACAGATGAACAAAAGTTCATTGTTGCTGGCGGCTGGGCGGCTTGACAGAGATGTATGAGGTGAGATACACCTGCAATATTGCCCTTTTCGAAGCTCGATAAATGCATATTGAAGTTAACTGACCAAGCACAATGAATAACTGCAGACAGTTCTTCAGTTATTGTCTCATAGGTTGACTTGGAAAGGCCAAGATCTGGTTCGGCTAGATCGGAGGGTAGGACCACGATCTTGCGCCGGGAAGCCAGCGACAATGAATGGTATACCCTTCTTTGTATCATTGAGCTCACAACTCGTTTATGGCCATGAGATGCATCATCGGCCCGGACAAGGCAGTAGATGCGGTCAATATCTGGTCGAGATGCTAATTTTGCAACGACATGGGCCCCCAGAGAACCGGTAGCTCCGGTAACAACCTGGAAGAGACAAATGTTAAATGGGGATTGGATTCAAATTTCGTGCGTAAATGAACTTACTATTGATGACCTGGAAGGTTTGGACATAAACGCATTCGAATACTGCGCCACGAGTCTTTCCATCTGCTGCTCGATCGATGGCTCCTCATTCTTACCACCACCCATTCGGAGGCTAAGTAAGAAAGAACTCAATCTATTGATCGAAGGTTGCTCAAACACGATTTGTTGTCCAAGCTTATTTCCGCCAATGTCAACCGTCCTGAGAATCTCACTTCTCATTTGGATAGCTTGCAGAGAGTCTAGACCCAACACAAAAAAGTCGTCATCGTCTGCAATAGTTGTAGGTGAATCGGCGGTCTTCTGAAGCAAGCCTCTCAAAAATTGGCGAAGCTCAGGGAGGTCAAGCTGCACAAGCTCTCCGGACACAGTGTCGGCAAGATCATATGTCTCTTCAATTTCTTGCTGAAATTGCTTATAAAAAGCCTGACGAATTATGCTCCCTTTGTCTGTTCGAGGATATGAACAATCGTGCGGTAAAGCTCGAATCATGTTACGCGAGATTCGAGCAAATGCATCCGCAGATTTGTTTGCCGATTCAATGACTGGCCAAATTGCGTCAAGAATCTCCTCCTTGGTATGAGCGGCCAATCGTGCAGCTGGAATAAGCAGCATCCCCAGATGCGCTCGGCCAGCACCAAATACGACGGCCTCAGCAACATTTTTGTTAGATCGTATCTTTCCCTCCATCATTACAGGATTGAATTTCTCGCCGTTCACAAGAACTATGGTATCGTCGAGGCGGGCAATGTATTTCCATGCTCGAGGAATACTTGGGTGAGGCTGGAAGAGGTCTTTGGTGGCATAAGAGCCGTCGGGCTGGTTAGATTGCACCTTAGATGGCCAGCCATCCAATACAACGCATTCGTATAGGTTTGGGCCGCGTGGAACCCATTGCAAAAACTTGGACAGTTTCTCACTCTCTCGTACATAATTCCACTCTTTGTCGCCCTCAGCTCGGAAAGAGGTCATCAGTTGCCCAACTTCTGTCCTGTTAATGGTTAATATTGCCGTCATTGAGAATATTATTAGGTAACAAATAGACTCACGCGCCGTAATGACCAATTAAGTTGACTCCATTCTCAACAAGCAGGTTTCCGAGATCATCTGGACAGGCTGAGCCACCATACATCACAACCTTCAACTCTTGAAGAACACTGATGCCTTTCTGTGTCTCCGAGAGTAGCTTGAGAGCATATGGGACACCGTAGAATATCTCAAAATTATTTGATTGCATGATTTTGAGTAGGTAGTCTTGCGTTAATGGAAGCTCCGCGTTGTAAAGATGAATTGACTTCCGGCTGTGCAATGCTCGAAAGAAGTTGCAAATACCATGATTATGAAACAATGGCAATGTGATGAACGATTTCATGTTCATGCTCACGGAGTAATTTGCAAGACATGATTTGTGAGACTGGTATATCGGCTTTGGATGCCCAGTTGATCCTATCCTTTCATCAACATTTGGCTAGTCAAAATATGGCTCAGTGGAGGGCTTACCGCTAGAGTGAATTATGAAAGCGATATTTTGGGTCTCAATCTCAGCGTCCAGCTGAGTGTCCAGTTGAGTATCGCCATGAGCCTCAATGGAGTACTCAAATACCGCACGGTCAACAATGTCAAGGAGCTGTAGGGAGGGCACTAGTCCCTGGACTGCTTTGGCGGTATTAGAATGCCTCTTATCGGCAATAATTGTAGCCGCTGATGTAGCATTTATGAGTGATTCAACAGCTTCCACTGTGATTCTTGTTGAAACAAGCAAAACCGTATGTCCGAGCTTTGTCAAAGCTAACAAGGTAATGAGATACTCAAAGTTTGACAGACCCAAAAGGGCTACCACACGCGGCTTTTCTTGAGAAGACTTTCGCGCAGGAACATATTGCGCATATCGATTTGCCGCCCTCCAAGCGAAAACATCAAGTTCTCGTAGGTTGTAGTCTATGAAGTCGATACCTGATCTCGGGTATGAGACAATATGATCTTCGGGATAGGAGATAGCCCGTTGGCGTACCAACGCATCAACTGTTCGCAATGTTGAATCAGACTTGAATGCATTGGTAGCAGTGCTTGAAGACTGAGTTAGGATATGTCCTGGCGCATTGCTGGGAGTATCTGGTCGAGAAGAAGGGACGTAGATTGTAGCGGGCATGGTGTCTCTAGCTCGATCTACTCATGCGATACCGATACCGTGAGAAACCTTCTTCGACGATTGTGGGAATGAGCGACCTATTTCACAAAGAAGCAAAATCAGCCATATCCGTACTCTGTTACTAAGCTTGCCAAGAGTGATGATATGGGATTTGCTCATCGAAATCGTCACTGATGTTGCTTTGTCGATAATCCAATATTGCGGACTTTTATCCGGCGTCGCGATGATCTTCATCTTGGCTACGGAAAAAGGTCCGCTCAGTCCACCATTCTTTAGCTAAATGTGAGTGGAACTTACCCCAGATCATCAACGCGGGGCTAATGAAAATCTGGGGATTCGGTAGAAGCACCGTTATACGAGTGTATGGGTGGGAGCAGGTGGAATTCCTGTTTATAATAAAATGTTGGCACATCCAGGTGATTCAATCACCAAAGGAGCAGTGAGCTTCTCTAGTATTTCTACTCAGTCATTATAGAACCTACTTGGGTCATCAATCTGAGACAAGCCAGCTATCCCAGCGAGATTATTATTCTTTTGACATCTCTCATCAAGGTTCAGCATGGCGGGAGACGCTACCAAGGTCGATAAACCTGATATCGTCATGGTGGACGATAGAGATGATACGAACCATGATATTGAGAAGTCTGCTCAAGTAAAAGTCATTGACAACATACCCGTCTTGGGTTTAAGCGAAGAAGATGCAGCTTTCTACAACAGTATAACAGAAGCACAGAGGAAGAAGATCGTCAGAAAGGTAAGACAACTTAATCGGCAATCCCAAATCAAATTGACTTGACGCTGATTTCTGAATGTGCTGTAGATCGATTTGCGCCTAGTACCGATGTTGGCGATACTGTACCTTATCTCGCAGCTTGATCGCGCAAACATTGGAAACGCAAAGATTGAAGGCCTTTCCGAAGACCTCCACCTCGTCGGAAACCAATACAACGTTGTACTGGCCCTTTTCTTCATCCCATACATTCTGCTTGAAGTTCCCAGCAATGTCTTGTTGAGGAAGTTCAGGCCCTCGGTTTATCTCGGCTCTCTTGTTATTCTCTGGGGCATCGTTATGACTATGCACGGTGTAGTCAAGAACTTTGGCGGCCTACTTGCCGTACGACTCCTTCTCGGTGTTTTTGAAGCTGGATTCTATCCTGGCGCGGTTTATCTCTGCGCATTCTGGTACATGCCCAAAGAGCTTGCCACAAGAATTGCATACTTCTACTGCACTAGCGCTTTATCAGGGGCATTTTCTGGTCTCTTGGCTGCCGCAATTGCGCTGATGGATGGTGTCGGCGGTTATGAAGGGTGGCGATGGATCTTCCTCCTCGAAGGTATTGCTACCACTTTACTCGGCGTGCTTTGCTTCTTCTTTCTCGTGGATTCGCCGTCTCTTTCCGGTAGATGGCTGTCCGCAGATGAGATTAGATTTCTCGAACTTCAACATTTTGTGAAGCAAGGCGGGCGTTTTTCGGAACAATACTCCGAAAAGAGATTCAACTGGTACGAATTCAAGATGGTTCTCACCAACTGGAGGCTCTATCTCCAAGCATACATTCTGCTATGCATTTCAGCTTGTTCCTATGGAACTAAATTCACCCTGCCTTCAATTATCAAAGCAATGGGCTTTACAAACAACACAATAGCTCAGCTTATGACGGTACCAGCCTATGTGGCAGGAGGCATTTCTTCCATTTTCTTTGCGTACTTGTCTGATCGCTTCTTGTGGCGGATGCCCTTCATTGCGGCTCCCATGTTGCTCATCACCATAGGATACGCCGTAGTGATGGGATTCGATGGCAAACTAGGAGGAAGCCATACAGGACCAGGATATTTTGCTCTTGTACTGACGTGTATGGGCATCTATCCTGTTCATCCATCTGCCACAAGTTGGGCTGCCAACAACCTGGCTCCAGCTAGCCGTCGTGCAATCGGACTTGCCTTTTGCATTTGCATGGGTAACATTGGAGGTATCATTGGCAGCTTCATGTATCTTGACAAAGAAGCGCCTACTTACCACACGGGCTTCGGACTTTCTCTGGCATTTGGCGCGTCTGGCGTCCTCGCGGCTCTGTTACTGGAATTGAGCTATATCTGGGCCAACAAACAGAAGTCAAAGGTTTCTGAAGAGGCAGTCAGAGCGCAATTTTCGGAAGACGAGTTGCTCAAGTTGGGTGATAAGAGCTTACTTTTCAAGTATACCCTCTGAGTGAAGACATGGCTTATTGAAGTTTGGAGTTGTTAGTATTGGAACGCTGCACTGGCTGCGCATGTTATGAGGCGAACTTGTGATTACTGTGATTTGGAGATAGTTAAATTGATGTTACGATTGTTTGTTGTTATCACCATTTATTTTATAGTTTGTCTCTTTGTTAAATTTACTTCATGAACCGCGTGATGGCTTCGAAACTCTCCCATTTGCGTAAGCGACTACATAACTATATCGCATTCTTATAATGTAGATACATGGCAACTGACTCAAATGCTGCTTCACAACTCAAAACATAACCATCATACCACAATAAGCACTCTAGTGGCTAGATCAAGTCTAGACCTGTCAAAGTGGATCATATTACAGGAGTGGTGGTTTTCGTAAGCTTCTCATTTGATGATATCCCCGCAAACGTGACATACCGTAGCCCCTGTCTTTTCCTCCACAGCTCGACGCAGCTATTTTAGGACTCCGCTGTCTTGGCTCGCTATTAATACTGCATCCTTCGGCTTCTTTTCCGCCTCCTGCGCTGTGTTCCTCGCTTCGTCGCAGGGACAACAAGAACTCACAGCGATCCAATTCCGAAACGAGGCGTCCAATTCGTATCCACCGCGCTTTTTGACTAATCGTCAAATGGAACCTGAGCTTACAAGCCAGAAGAGGAGCGTTGAGAGCGTTGAAGACATCGCTAAGGATCCTGCTGACCCTGTCTCTCGGAAGACGCGTAAGGTTAGTCGCGCTTGTGACTTTTGCAAGTCCAGAAAGGCAAAATGCAGCGGTGACCAACCATGCGCAAAATGCATCTCAAGAGGCCGAGTATGTTTGTATGAAGCAAAGTATACTCGCGGTATGCCGCCTACGCCTCCTCCATCATCAGATGTTAGCCACCGGCGGTCTGCAGGCGGTGGCAGACATTCTCTGAACGAGACCTTCGCCATCGCCAATGCTGTGTCCTTCATATCAAATGCTGGCACAACTCCCAGTGAGAATGCACCGCTAGACGATCTATCTCAACGGCCAGGGGGGCCAGCTGCCCCCTCTCGAGCATCCCCGGAGCTTGGAATGGCGGAAATTCAAGGCCAGGTCTTTGACCCAACATCAAGTTTGGCTTTTCTTCATCGAGCATCAAGGCGCCTCTCTGCTCATGGGAGTAGCCAGGGGACCGACGATTCCCGATTGTTGGCGGAGAACCAATTGATGTATATGGCTGGAGACAAGCCATTGGCAGTTGAAAGCGAGGGTGCTCAACAGCAGCCATCTCTACCGGATCCAGAGGAAGCTAGGGACCTTTTGACTCTATATTTCGATGTCTGTATCGCGACTTACCGCATTCTGCATCGTCCTTCTACAGAGGCCTGGCTGAGTACTATGGAGGGCAACTTAAGAGAAAGGGTGGCTGTATGGCACGGCATTGGCCGTACCAAAGCCGCCATTATATACGTAATGCTTGCAATTGCCAAGTTTCATCAGGAAAAGTCCAAAGGGCTCCCTGCCAGGGACTGCCAGGCTCTTCGTCTAGGCGATGTCTTTTTCCGCTTCTCAATGCGACTTATAGATCAGGAAACAGGCTTTCCCAAGCTAGAGTCTGCACAAGTCCGTATTGTCCAAGTACTATACTTGCTCACAACCTCTCGCTTCAATCAGAGCTGGTACATATTCGGAAACGCACTGCAGCTTATATCCGCGCTTGGTTTGCAGCGGCGTGCAGATTGGAGGAGACGGCAAAAGTCAACCGATTATATCGAGAAGCAATGCTCTCTCAGAACCTTTTGGACGGCGTATGTCCTCGATAACTATCTGGGAGTTGTCTTTGGACGGCCGCGTCATTTTCACGATGACTACATTGATCAAGAACTGCCAGATCGAATCAACGACGAAGACATGTCAGTAGATGGCCCTATTGGTGATCCCGATGATCGTCGTGGGTGTCATACTGATGCTCTGTTTTTTCATGCACGGTAAGCCAGAATTGGTTTTCTCTCCCTCTCACCACGGAGAGACTTTACTAACTTATAAATTGCAGTATTGCCAAGATAATTGGGGCCGTCTCACAAGAAATGTATACCGCCAAACATACCTCTGAGATCGAGAGGATAGCTGCCGCCAAAAGCTTAACGCAACGCATTCAAGACTGGCATCAAAGTCTACCGCCTCATCTAGGCGCCGTCCATCCGTCCATCTTGATTCCCAGCTATCGAAGGCCTGCTTTGGCGCTTGGTTTGGCTCACTCGCATGCGATCATGCATGCCAATCGCCTCTTTCTGATGCGCTCTCCAGCATCTGCCTATATAACCCAAGTGAGCGATTGCATCAAAGCTGCCAAAGATGTACTAGAGTCGGTAGATACTATGGCACGCGGAAGTCCAATCTTCCATGCTTTCTGGTGGACACATTATGTGACATTTTGCGCACTGGTGGTGACTTATGTATGGGTGATGCAGCAGCATCGCATGGGAGCTACCGACGATCCTGGTTACAGAGCGAGGTTAATGCAACTAGCGGAAAGTTGTCATGGCCACCTTGCACGAGCAACCGCTTCAAATTCACCCAGTCGACGATATGCAGTTATCCTGGAAGGTTTTAGAGCCGCTGCAATGAATCAGTCAACTCCGCAGCACTCGAAGACGCACTATACTACGCCAAAAGAACAGCAAGGTGATCAAAACTTGGCCACTCCGATGCTAGATACTGAAGACAG
Organism: Trichoderma guizhouense; assembly: GCA_002022785.1. Taxonomy (NCBI): domain Eukaryota; kingdom Fungi; phylum Ascomycota; class Sordariomycetes; order Hypocreales; family Hypocreaceae; genus Trichoderma; species Trichoderma guizhouense. The sequence continues at coordinate 173,129 of LVVK01000003.1, read as the reverse complement.
AGCACTCTTTCACCCCGTTGCTCAGAGCAATTTGGCGACGGAAATGCCTACTTTCCTAGACTGGCAACTAACTGATTGGCTTGATTTAGACTCATCTGTAAGTTCCTCTGTCTGCATGCAACTATTTGCATTCACACTAACATGTTGTAGGCTTTTTGGCCTAGTTTCAATTTAGACGAAGTAGTAATATCACCAGATGGAACTCAAGCGGGACATGAACAGAATTATACTGCATAATAATCTATCTACATCTTCTACTTCGCAAACTTCTTCAAGTTTTCTGGCCCTGCCTCTCTAGCAATGCGTGCAATCTCGTCATGTCCAATTTCTTGAAAGATGTCAAAGCCCCATAATGACTGCCAATTATATCGCTTGTTTCTCTCAAGTCCGTTTAGCTTCTCGAAAGCATGCTGAGGCAGTTCTTTGACTTGCAAATTGGACGCAATTCGACCTGGCGTGATACTTTTAGGCAGCACAACCGTTCCGCGCTGTACACCCCAGGAGTAGAGGACTTGCCCGATATCCCAGCCCAATTCTTGGGCTAAATCCGCAACCAGTGGATCATCCACTGTTCGTGCCTCTCCTGTTTGGTTGTTTCCAAGAGGAGAGTAGGCCTCGATGAGAATGCCCTTGGACTGGCAAAAGTCAAACAACTGGCGCTGCTGGAGATACGGGTGTGCTTCAATTTGATTGACAGCTGGGATTATTTTTGTTCTGCTGATCAGATCCTCGAGACGCTTAATGGTGAAATTGGAAACACCAATAGCCCGAACTTTTCCTGTTTGCAGTAGGCTTTCCATGGCTGTGTATGTCACCACCGGATCAATGTCTGAGGAGAGCTGAAAAACACCATCCTTATCCAGTGGAAACCAGTCATCTCCAGATTTGAATGCCCTAAAATATCTCGATAAGTAGACCGGAAAAGAGAGTTATTATATAATTAATATCAAGACTTACACCGGCCAATGCATCAAGAACAAATCTAGATAATCTGTCCCAAGGTCCTTAAGTGTCTTGTCCAATGCGCTTTGAACATCTTCAGGGGCGTGTTTTGTGTTCCAGAGCTTTCCAGTAATAAAAATCTCTTCTCTCAGTACTCCACTGGCACGAATACCTTGTCCTACTTCGACTTCGTTACGGTATATCGCAGCACAATCTATGTGTCGATAGCCAGCCCGAAGGGCTGTTTCAACCGCATGCTCAACTTGCCCTGGGCGAGCCTGCCAAGTTCCAAAGCCGACTGCGGGGATCTTAGATCCGGTATTGAGGGTAAAGTGAGTTGGTAGCGCCATTGTCATTGTAAAGAAACGACGGGAGAATTCAAGCAAGCTTGGACGTATGATTGGCGGAGGCCTTTCTGATCAGCTGTTCTGTGACGGTCTTTATGTAATAGACAAATTATAGGCAAAACGTCTTTGGCATTTCTATGTCGGATTCTTATCCGCGTTGGCCAAGGCCGGATCCTCACACTGGCTGAAGACTAACTCGGAATCCTTTCTTTAAAATAATTGGGACTTTGTGGTGCACTAACATCTTCGTGGCGTTGACCCATAATGGCTACTGTAGTGCTTGTGTGATGAGCCTTTATTGCGGAGTCTTGGCAGTCATTACTTACTTATCTCTGCTTCTGTTACGATTGGAGATTTGCTATTTGCTTTTGTACGAACGATATATGCTTACAAATGTACTCGTTTTTAGAAAGTTTTGATCAGCTTGTTATGTAGCTCAGTGCAATAAGTTCATGTCGATATTCCCTCTTTGGAGTACTACATTAGACGAGGTACATAATGACTCGATGAATTGCTACTGTGATCCTAAATCCTTCCATCTCCAATTCAGCTTTTGAGTTTTGAATAACTGCTGTCCATTTCTTTGTTCGTAGTGCTATTTAAATGGCAACAGTGGTAGAAACTGTTGCTCAACTGTATTCATCTGTGCCGCTGCTGAAGGCCTACTATCAATCCATGGGTGCTCGAGAGCATTCTTTTTAGAAGAATAAGTTAACCATTGTCAGAAGTCTGCGCCACATCATTCTAATAGAGAACGGCAATAAGTGATTAGACGTACCTGGGAGGTAGGTCGTTTTCCAGGAGCCAGAACCATCAGACTAGAAATGAAGTCTTTTGCCTCTTGACCAACGTTCTTCCAGAATTTTTCATGGAAAACTAGATATTCTTGAGTACACTCCTCGAGAAAATCTTGAATATTAGTACTCCGGAATGGTGTGTAGCCACATAATAGTACATATGTGACGACGCCAATCGACCAAATGTCGGCGGCTCGACCGTGTCCGACTTTCTGTACTACTTCAGGGGCAGCATATCCAAATGATCCAACAAAGTCGTAGAAGACCTCATTTGCAGAACTTTGTATGGCTGAAAACCCGAAGCCGGTCAAAATAACGGATGAATCAAGAGCTTTCGAGGCATAGACTATGTTCTCTGGCTTTATATCTATTCGTTATTAGCGATGAGTATATGTTCACTGAGATTAACTGTATTGCTCACCTCGATGAATGATGGAATTGCTATGCAAATAGGCAACGGCGCTGAGGACTTGAAGCATAATTACTGTCGCCTCTCTCTCCTGAAGTTTGGTTAGATCTATTACACGATCAAAAAGACTGCCTCCATCGGTATTTTGCGTGACTATGTAGTAATTATCCTAGAAAAAGTATCAGCAGTTAATAAACAAATGCATGAACATCATAAAACTGACTCTTGATTCAAACCAATCGACTAGTTGTATTATATGAGCGTGGCTTAATCGCCGTAGAGTGTTGATCTCGCTACTCGCTTCTTTTTCTGCAGAGGATGCCTTTATCTTGGCAATTGTTTTGATCGCCACTAGACCCAAAGGCCCTTCTGCTACACATATAGTTCCGTCTGTTCTGTCACCATGAGTTTTTCCAAAATTATATTTTGCTCTGATATTCAAATTTAGTGAGAGTATTGTAAGCTTGCAGAGGCATAGATTGTCATCTTACTTCTTTTTATGACTTTCAGGCTGCTTTCGCACTCTATTGAGGATGGTCTCCAAAAGTGATGAAGGAACAGAACCAAGCCTCAGATCATCATACGGGCTCGCAATAGGCGAAGGATACCCTGGAACTGACTGTTGAGGCCTTGAAGTGAGTCTTTCGACATTGTCAATATCATTGCTCTTCGGCTGGCAATTTCCACTCCTCTCTGAGTTGCTCATCTTGTCTATACCAAGAGGATTTGTAAAACGCGTATACACTAATGTCTCTCGATTTCGCAATAGCAACTGTTTGTTCAATCTTCCTTATTTTACAATGAGGAGTACGTTGAAACTGCTCTAGGCATCTCCATCGGCGGGGTAGGCAAATCAGTATTCACCAGATCTATTCCGTACCCTCTATCAATTGGCGCCAAATATACACCACCCGCGTCGTGTAATTTAGCATTTTCCTCCACCAGGCGGAATACAGACTGATACCAGTCCTAGTTAGATCACGGCGCCGTGTCGCTCAGCTGATATGTGCCTCCAGGTTAGCATCGCGGCGGCTCCTCAGCTTCGTACTAGGTTCCCCGCATCACGGATAAAAGCAATTGTGTTGAACAGCAACATCAAAGTATATCGATGATACATTTATGTAGAAACGGGTGTATGTTTTAATTCTCAAGAGCTGTAGCAGCTTAGAGGTGCCTATGTGCATTGTAGGATGCGCGTCTAAATTCGTACTTCGACCATGTCCCAAAGCTGCCTCCGTACCAATTGTCGAAGCGATACAATGCCGGATCTTTCTATCAGGTATACAACCGGATGTAAAATCGGCCGTACAGTTCATACCTTGAATAAATCTCTTTCTGAGTAGACAGGTTGTTGCAAACTTTAAACGCCGGCAAATCTCAGGACGCAGCGAACCCGCCCCTCTTTCTGAGATTTGCACAAAAGAAACAAAGGCAAATCATACCAATAATGAGAGCGCACTCAACCCGACCAATAAGCTTACACTTCCGGCTACGCCTCATGTTTTAAACATAGGTGGGGAGAAAAGGACGGTAGAAGGCGCGAAGAGACTTTGCCAATAGACGGGTAACTGCGAGAAGGATGGACAGTCTGGCTGGTATAGGTTGGAGCCACTGAATGGACTCTCGGCAACTACCACTCAATAACTCAGCATATAAGTCCATGGGGCTCTATTTCCCTAATATGGGAAGAGGGATGAAAACTCCGTATCGCCCCATAATAGCCGTCGCTGCTTATAAACACAACCTGGAGCGAAATGTACTGCGGTCGAAGCCGCCGAGTCTAATTGATATAGCATAGACGTGCTGGTTGTAAATCTTTCTTCATATTAAGTGGCATACTTCACTTGTAACAATATACCGATATTATCTTGCAACTTTACTAAAGTTTGTTCATCTATGCAACTTCTACCATCCCGCTCAGAATAGCACAAGGGGATGCTCGACGCGCGTGAAGGACCATTCGATAAAAGGGCGAAAACCTACAGAATGATCTAAAGAACTTAAAATTCGCCATAGAGCCTTGGTTAAAAAACCAATGTACTTTAAAAAACAATGTACTTAAAAAACTTTCTGCGCTGAGTGTATTTGTATCGCATTACTGAGACGACTATTGAAAAGTCAAAGGCAGCCATAAACGGTGTCTAGTACCTAATATAATTTATACACGCTGGTTTCTTCCTAAAGTATAAGACTTTGTGGATCTATCCCATGGAAAATTTCGAGTGTTGAAATATATATATAATGCAACTGACGACGTTCATTCACCTTTTGACATATTCGTTTTCCATTCCCATCTATAATACATCCATTTGCCCCAAAACATTGGAGAAACACTTCCAACATGGAATGCATTCGCGTAATTTACCAATCTTTGGTGATTTTTGTTCAGTTACTTCATCGCCTCTTAAGACGGGAACCTCCCGATACCGCACCCGCGCGGTGTGCGATTCTCGAATTACCAAATGAGCTACTCGAAGCTATAGTGACCCATCTCCCTCAACATAGCCAGATGCTTATTGGCCAAACGTGCCGCAGATTTCAAGCCGTTGCACATCGAAATCTTCCTGCTCAGAAATATCGCCCAGACACATCAGAGGGGCGATTGCTATATCTCATTCATCGCGCTCGATCACTACCTGATCGGTGGGTCTGTATCGAATGCACCAAGCTTCATCGGATCAACGTTTCAGATACACCGGCACATTCTTTGTATACTTTATGTGACTCAAAGTGTCGCAACGGACCAGAATACCACGGGCAGTACGGGTTTCGGCTAAGTAACATACATGTTCAACTTACGCTCAAGTATACCCGACTGAATAAGATGGAGCCGAGATATGAAAACTATCTCAAGAGTCTCATTGCACCATATCACACGTATCTCAGACCAAACGACTTGGATATCAACAAAGTCAAGAGAAAATACTCGGTGTATCCAAAGATTGTCAATGGACGATATCTTCTTCATAGTGTTTGGCGTTACTACCAAGCCAAAAGCCCAATATCAATGGAGTCTATGGGATACATAAAAATCTGCCCTCATCGGGAAGGCCCTTCTCTCACAGGTATCCCAGCTGAGTTCTCCGCAGGCTGCAGGTCTCTAGATACTCAAGCTGAAGCAAATGGAACTGTCACTAATGATCCTAGGGATGGACTCGATGTATGCATTGAGAGGGCTTTTAGATTACTACATACTGAAGTCTGCAGCAGTTGTATATACTGTACTACAGATTTCTCTGTAGGAGCTTCCAAAAAAGAAGTTGTTGTTAGTGTATGGCAGGATTTTGGCGGCGAGGACACAGCTTTTGGTACAGAATGGTCTGCATTGGTGCTCAAGCGTAGATGTGTTTACTACCATTTTGGAAGCATTCGGAAGCTATATGGTCAGAGAGATTGACATACAGATTAAGCAACATATGCTATTCAGGTTCTTGGTTGATCCTTAGGAGGCTACGAAGATTGGAGATTTGACGGCAGATTGACTATGTACCTCTTTTGATGGGACGGGAAGCTATGTGGAATATATGAAGCTGAAAAGATGGCATTCGCGGGGGTGAGACGGCGTAGTTGTCGGGGTAGTACTTACAACATGTACTATTATATGATGTACAAGATCCACAGAGACAGAAATAGAAACATAAAGAAATACTAAATTCTTCTTGCATGCTTTTTGAGATTGATAGACTGGATTCGGTGGGGCCGTTGAAGACAATCCTTGGGGATAAGGTGAGTGGATTGGCGTCCCTTGCCGGTTTACCCGCTAGTGATTATCACGATAGTATTATGATTGCAACCCAGAAGCAGTTGTGAGAGATACAATAATAACTTTTTACATAGAGAAAGACACGAACTAAGAAACCTGAGTACCTCATACGTGAAACTAGTATGGCGAGCTCCAGTGGCTAAACAAAAGAGGAAGGGCTTTGCGAATGGTGACATCTAAATTCGATACTAAAACACACGTTGTAGTGTTGTTGACGAGTCATAAGTTGTAACAAGTTGCAAAGTATCGCCTTTATTGTAATAGATCTGAGTCGTCTTGTTTTCAACTGCTGCCACCGGCTGGGGCAATTGATGAAATAACATTATCTAGAATCATGGAATAGTAGTTCAATCAAAACATGTTTGCACTGTGGAGTTAATAAGAGCATTGGCCTGCATGATGTATTCTAGTTTGGGACAACTACAGTACGGATGTGGTAGTCTTCTACAATTCATGCCAGTTTGGCACTCCATTTGTTCCATTCGTCCGAAGCAACCCTCGTCTATTGATAGAGCTGCTATACCTTTTTCAAGCAGGCTTTCTTAATAAAAATTGCAAAAGAGAACTCTAAGAACGTGCAGAGAGTACGGATACTGTAGAGGCAAGCGGATATGAGTCGTGGTTAATCAAGAGATAGGGTAAATAAACAGGGCATGGCCTTCAGACTAGGCGACTCCGCGGGCGCAGTTGTTAAACGGAGCATTGTCATTCGCCTTGCGGTACGGAGTACTCCACACTCTATCCAGAACTACTGCTACCATGAGTTGAGTTGTCAGGGGTATCCACTGCCTCGTTTAGGGGGCAAAGCCGTTGAGTATCAAAGCAACTCGAGGACTAACCTGTTAGTTCTGCTTCTAGTGACCAACTTTAGGATGAAGAGTTAATGGCTATTGGACATAGCCATTTATTTGCTGTCACATGAAAGCGAGTTGCAGGAGGTGACCTCGCACCATTATAGGTGCAACAGGTTCCGTCTCTGGCGCTAAATTAATTGACCGATCCTTATGCCCACTCTGCGGAATTTCCCGTCCGCAATAGACTGGCGGTTAAATCCTGAGACAACTAAAATGAAATTCCTGGGGCTAATACCTAAACAGCATATGCTGAATACTGAATGCTTCGTACAGGGCAAATGTCATGCAGGAATAATTTTCCGAACCGCCAATGATGTAAACCACCTGAGAGCCAACAGGACTTTTCATGAAGTTTGTAACGAGTCATACCGAATACACGTATTAGGTAGTAAGTTTTCTCTTAATGGAAATATGTCCATGACCCATATTATGTCGCTCACGCCGGAGATGTAATGTTTGGAATCATGTGCGGGGGAATGATTGCCGTCATCAAAAGTCCACGATCACACTAGGTCGTGGTGAACGGCGGATCACTTACTTAATCAGATAGTTAGTATCATGTAAACGATATTAGGGCCAACACTGTGGGGTTGTGTAAAAGAGAAACTTGGCTTCGCTTCATGCGCCCGCAGCCCTACATGTACGAGTACGTGTATAGGTATATAGATGGACTGGGTCTGCTCAGTCATGGAAGGCGTTCCTGATCAAGTCACGAACCCTTGAATAGGTAGGGGTAGCCATTTTTGGTTCATCTTTATCCCTGTTCAAAAGACTCAAAATGTCGAACTTCATTTTGGCTCAGATTAGCATTGTCTTGGTGTTCGTTGTTTATCGCTTGTTCTTCCGCAAGAAGCAAGACCTTCTTCCATTACCCCCTGGTCCAAAGCCTCTTCCACTTGTCGGCAACATCAACGATCTTCCACCTCCAGGAGTGCCAGAATTCGAGCATTGGCTTACTTTCAAGGACAAATATGGCCCTGTTAGCTCTGTTACCGTGCTGGGCCAAACAATGGTTATCCTTCACGACAAGGCAGCCGTTATTGAGCTCTTGGAGAAGTCTTCACTGAAGACCTCTGGCAGACCAGTTTTCTTCTTTGGGGCCGAAATGTGTGGATATGGTGGATTCATGCCTACAATGCAATATAACGATCTATATCGCCAACACCGCAAGTTCATTCACCAGCAAATGGGGACTAAGATTCTTGCATCGCGATTCAATGATGTCCAAGACATAGAATCAAAGCGCCTTTTACTGCGTACTTTGAAGGACCCCAAGAACTTCTTTGAGCACATTAAGACGTGAGTTGGAGATAAAAAGCTTCACTCTTCAGGCTTTTCAGTTCCTTTTTCTCTTTTAAAAATTACCTTCACCGCTGACAATCAACTAGCGAAGCATCTGCAATTATGCTGAGGATCACGTATGGCTATGTCATTGAGCCACTTAAGCAAGATCCTCTCATTCAACTTATGCAAGACGTCATGACGAATTTGTCGAGTGCCTTTTTGCCTCTTTATTGGGCGACCGATTTCGTCCCGGCTATCAGACATCTTCCCGATTGGTTTCCTGGAACAGGTTTCAAGCAGACTGCGCGGAAATGGAAAAGCATCAACGATGCCGTTACCAAGACCCCTTATGATTTCGTCCAAAAACAAATGGAAAATGGTATTTATCAGCAGATATCATATGTGTCTGAGCACATCAAAGCCCATGGTCATGGAGATGGTACAGGAGTGAGTGAGGAAGACAGTTCAAACATTGCGCTCACAGCAACCGACATGTATGGTGGAGGCGCTGATACCACGGTATCTACAATTATGGCTTTTACATTGGCTATGATTCTTTTCCCCGAAGTCCAGAAAAAGGCTCAGGAAGAGATTGACCGCGTGGTTGGATCCGATCGCCTGCCTGGCTACGAAGACCAAGATAATTTGCCCTATACTACTGCTGTAGCCAAGGAAGCCCTTCGATACTTTTCGATTGTACCAATTGGCACAGCCCATAGAGCGGAAGAAGAAATCACCTTTAGAGGTTACCGTATTCCAAAGGGCTCATTCATACTTCCATCCATATGGTGGTTTTCGCACGACCCTGAGGTATACAAAAACCCGCTAGTATTCGAGCCCGAGCGGTTTTTGGCGCCACGGAATGAACCTGATCCTGGTGACGAGGCATTCGGATATGGCCGTAGGGTATGCCCCGGCAGATACCTCGCGACTGAGAGTATCTACATTACCGTCGTGCGATTGCTTGCAGCTTTCACAATTACAAAAGGGGTGGATGCGAATGGAAAGGAGATTGACGTGGAATGCAAGCAAACTCCAGGTCTTATTTCTCACCCGGTCAAATTTTCTTACGGCATTAAGCCTAGGAACAAGAAGATTGAAAACCTTATTCGAAAGGTGGAGGTAGACCATCCCTGGGAAAAGAGCGATGCAGAATTTCTTGAGGGCGACGTAATGGAGGAGTATAAACAAGAGGTTAAGAAAAACCAACAAGTCAGCTAGGTTATTTGTTTATGAGGTTATATAGTGAGAGACTTGGTTATGAACTCTACTCCTCAAGAAGGTTTCAACCTATTCATTTATTCATTATAAACACACCAATTTTAACACTCTCCGACGTCTTGGCTTAGTCACCGGACCGGATATGACAGCGGGAGTTCGTCATCTGAGCCCGGATTTATCCCTGCCGCTCTATTGTTGCCGATCCTGGAATTGCGAGATATCCGTGAACTTATGACTGTTTCCACTTGAATCCCTCTGTCGAGGATACCACGAGTACTGGCAGCCTTTGACTCATCAAACTGACCCATGTCGTCGTCAATGGATGAGAAGTCTTCTCCGGCAGGCTGTGTTCTGTTGACGGATTGTAACTTGTAATTCTGTGGCTGGTGATCGTGCTCTTCTTCTTCCCGGGCTTGTGTTCTGTGGCCTGATGTGGATGGCATTTGCATGTCAGAGTTTTCTCCCTTTGCCAATTTCGTGATGAGTTCGGCCATGGACATCTCAATATTCAACTTGACCATATAAGTAACAGGGTGAAACTGGATATAGACAACTTGATTCGGCAAGGACATGAGACCGATAAGCATGGCCTGCAGTATATAAAAGTTAGACATCGAGGCTCTAGTACTCTCGGTTTAGGATTCCTAGCTTACATCCATGAGGATAGACACTACCATCAGCTTAGCATTGAAGCTCACTAGAGGAGCATACTTGCTAAGGCCGTGCTGCATGACTAGGCGTCTCTTGACGGTACGCAGAAAGTAGTAGTTCAAGCCTGCATCGACAAGTAGAATAAGAATTTTCGAAATGCGGTCCCAAATTTCGTTGATGCGAACATATCTATAGTCATAATCGTTGTCAGTTATCAACGTGACGGGATAGAGGCCAAGCATAACGCTCACAGATCGCTGACTGGAGGAGCAGTATGGGCTGGGATCCAGATGCAGAAGACCGCAATGTTGATGCAGGTAATAATGGCTGCTGTACCCCATTTCAATCTAAATACGGTGCTTCTATCTTCGGCGATAATGGCAATTCGATTCACGATAATTTGCATGAGTAGCTGAATCTCAAATACCCAGAGAAACAAGAAGAAGAACAAAACGGGTATCCTAATAAGATAATAGTTAGATAAGCCAGCATTCGTAACCCAGTGTAAGCGGCAGGCTTTTTGCATATCGGTATCATTGATATGCACACAATTTGTGTATGTAAAGTGACTTTTCTTCCTCGCTTTTCCAGTCCGTTCGGTCTAGAGGGGTGTGTAGAAGCTTACGTTGGTCCTATGAGGCCATCAAGAAAAACCCATCCTATAATGCCGATGCTGAGATTGGCAATAATCTCTCCCCAAACCATGTATATGTATTGACTCTTCCATGGTCGTCGATTTCTCAGGGTATGCTGAATTGCCTTCCAGACTGTTAAGAACCCGAAGCCAATGGTAAATCCAGCAGCCACAGATGCCACTTGGATATCCGAAGTCGAAGCCATCTTCGGCTCGTAAATCAACGCAATAATACAACAAAAGGAAAAAAAGACAAGTTCAATAAGAATTGAAGAAGAAAGACCGAAGACTGAGACCCATAAGGTCAGTAGTTTTGCATACGTAAACCGGCACTCGGTGAGCGGCGGTAGCTGACTACATGTACTTGCGGCTTCCTACGGACAAACCGTTTAACAAAGTTCAATTATCCGATAGCAGTGTGGGGTGCATGTTCTACTCTGAAAGAGGAACTCGCTATGCGAAATACCATATGATCTAATTTGGTGAAGATCGTGAAGCTCCTTGGTTAGATTTATGTAGCAAATGGCCTTAGTAGAAGCGCCCCTGACACCCATACCGACACATGGCGAGCAACTAGACTTGCTTCGTTGTGGCTCTGATACCTCATCTAGAATCTGGTTGACTCGGCTACGCTAGGGGTAAACTCCACATGCGTATATCTGCCACAGGCCCTCGTTTAGTCTTTAAATGGTAAACCTGCCCGGAGATGAGGTCAATTCATTGTTGGGATTTCGTACGAGATATCGATGAAAAGAGTGCCGAGTCATCAGGTGGGACGCAAACCACATGGATGGCAGGGATGTTTAACACAGCTGAACGGCACTTGAATAAGTTAGTGACTGGCAGTTCGTGTTTGTGGCTGTTATTAGTGACCATTTTCTCGGCATAGTGGAATACGGCTTCGGCCGACAGGACATTCCAGCCTTATATGACCCTTTCGTGCGGTGGTGGAATGAGTGGAAGAAGGCTACATGCTCAGTTTTCAGCTAATACACGCTTCGTATAAACAACATCAACTGCAATTGAGTTACCAAGAGAAATTAGAGTTGGTATATCGTGAACTAGACCTAACGTATGTTTATTGGAGTTCATTGTCCAGAAGGGTGGAGAGAGGTAAAGGTTGTTCAAGTTCCACGATCATCTAATAAAATGGTGAAGCGCTTCGAGAACGTGAGGGCACAAATCGCCCAGCACACTGGTACGTGCTAGCGAAGAGCTACTCGTACATAGCTGGCATAAGTCAGAGAGCTAGACAGAATTCGGTTCAAATCTTCGAATCAGCCCATTTCTTTGATACACATTCTGACGGAGACTTACTCAAGTGGGCTCCCGTGGTAGGGAGCCGTTTGGGTCGGCCCTTACAACCGGACAACTGGAGTTTGCCATATCCAGTTGAAGCTCCGAGCAAGGCCCATCACGTCCGTCGGTCTCGTTCAACCCTAAAATGCAGAACCAAAACGTAACAAAGCTCGTGCTAGTCCACTCTTTCGAGGGGCCGCTCCCATCGGGCGAAACATGACACACGCCAGAGTGAATAGTCTTAAGACCGCCGCAGCGCCACCCGATATTTTAGCAAGCAGAAACCATTGCATCTCCTCACCAGGCGAAAACAGGATTACTCTAACGTGAGAAAATTAGACACATGCTTATTGTATGTTCATGAGGGGGAGAAAACTTGCAACAGTTGCGCAGAGAGGGGGGAGAGACTTGCCCCCTAGATTAAGCGAACTGTACGAGTCAGGAATCTTGGACCGCCACTACCGTTGTAATTCTCGTACTCGTGCGAGAGTGGGCTTGCTTTGACTCGCTTTATTACTTACTAGCCAGCGGGCATCCGATGACTATCGATTGCTTGCGACAAAAGTTTTCTGTCGCAGCTTGACTCTAGAAACATTCCCGACTGTGCCAATCCACTGCTCGCCAGATAACATCGTGAGACCATACCACAAGACGTAAATGGATTGAGAAAATGAAAGACAATAGCTGCCGCTTATCTGGGAAAGATGAAACTCAAGCTATTGATACAACCTATATCGACAGTGTTACTCTTGGAGGCGACGATGTGCAGCTCTTCGTGAAACTCGGCGTTTCAGTTATGGTGAAAAGAGCAACCGCCTCAGAGCATCGCTCAAAAGAGAAGTCTTTGCTAAGCAATTTACCCAACCGAGGCCCTCCTTCACAAGCCAGCCGTATTATATACAATAGCCAAGCGACCCCTCTTTAGAAGTGACGAGAAATCTCCGTTGCAACATTTACAAGGAGATTCACCATCAACATTACCCAGACACATCTATACCAGGCCCGTTCTAGGAGGAGTTCAAGCAACACTAGTGAATACCCTGTCTCGGTAGTTAACAAGCGAGTCAGGTCCAGCGAGCTGAACGTGGATGATCGTTCCCTGGTTTCTGACACTTGCATGACAACTAATCCACGGTTAGCGACTCAAATGCATATAAACAACTGGCGCAAAACTCGCTTATAGCCGTCATATGACCATTAGACATGCACGCAACGGCCACTTGGTTTCGTCTAGAGCCTCTAGATGTCGATCATACCCTGATGTTAGCTCATTATGAGTTACGTATTAGCAGCGATGCAAATTTGTGGCTGTCAACAAAAGCTGCATCCTTTATCGAGAGGTTCGAGAGCTTCTAGAGACGGAGCCTCGTGGCTCCGGTTTCAAATCCCGCAAACGTGAAAAGTAACAGACAATGAATCCGAAGGTCGACTTTGATGTTCTCATGTGCCACTTACGCAATATGCCAGACGAAAGTGTTTCGCAATGTCTTACATCTCCGATCTTCATTATCATAGGATGAGGCTTTCAGAGCATCTCTAATCTGCAATTCTTTTTAATCAGAAAAAACTTCCTATTCCTAGTCAAATCCAGACATCATCTTCCGCAACCTCTGCACCCATCTCATCAGTAACCAGCAACAATTCGGATAGTTCCTTATCAAATACCTATTCCACCATGAATTCTTCTCATATGCTCGTAGCACTCTCCAGATTCCCCAAAAGACGCAAGACATACCCAACAAACATGAGCTCCGCACCTGCATGTCATATGGTCACATCCATCAGTCTTTTGGATCAACCGTGAGCATCTAGGACAACCTTTGATACCGAGTTCTTCTTTCATCTTACTGCTAAGCGCACTAGAAGGATTGCCCTTGGTGCACGGCTTGCCGGGATGGGAAGTATGGCAAATCGTGCAAGTAGACTTCAAGCACTTCTTGCACGTAAAAATACTGGGATGATCGGAGCCATGAGAAGTGACCCGGTATACCTGGCCGCAGTCGGGTGTTTCGCAGTATCTAAAGTCGGCCGGGTGACGAGTAATGTAGGAATCAAAGGACTTCTCAAGGATATCTTCGAAGGTTTCCGAAGGAAGATGCTCTTGAATCTCCGAGAGAGAAAAGGCCTTCTTACAGATCTTTCCGGTGGCATCGGCCTTTGGGCAGCAAATCTGGAACTCCCTGTCCGCCGTCATCTCTGCGACGCACATTTGAACAAAACAGTCGCTGCAGTAGACATGGTCGCAAGACATTCGGATCGGCTCGTCGGGCTCGCAGAAACACGTCGGACACTCCATCCCAGAAACAGAGTCTGCATCGCGCGGCATAATCTTTTTGGCGGCGACAATGGCCATCGCATTATTGTAATCCGCTTTGGACCCCCTGATTAAGATTCGTTTGTACCTTGGCGTGATGTCGAAGAATGCTATTCCGTCTCCAAGTTGAGATCTGAGAAACCTAAAGCCTCCATTTGATGCCCACCGGAAGTCAACATCGTTGAGCTCAATAACATGGCTTTCGGATACACAATCTTGTAGCAGTTTTGTTATCTGCTCCAGAGTCTCCTTCGGTACTGCTTCACGTCCAAAGACGCGGAATTGTGACTTGCGTATGTCGGGAATGATGAGCACCTTGAAGGTGTTTTCTATCGTCTGCACCTTTTTAGATTCCTTTCCGTCTTTCCTGAAATTGCCACATCGAAGATCTTTCCCCTCCATTCGAACAACTTCTCCCTGGACGATTTTCTCAATGCGCTCTTTCGCTTTGACCACCCCCTGGTGATTGTCTCCTTCAAGCTTCAAGATGTGATATTGTCCTTTGCAAGGGAATTCAGAAAGACGGATATACTGTCGATCCCATGCCGGCTTCTGCGCATTAATCCGCGGGCGCACCATGTCGTAAATTTTGGCCAATATTTTGAACTTGGCTGATGCCACCACCGACACCGAAAGCTGCGTCGTCCTGCTGAATGAGAGTGGTTTCTTATTCAACGATGACGCAGCGTTTCTCGCAGATGATTCGTCAAAGAAAATACCATACGCATTGAATCGCTTGGCCTTTGAATTCTTAGGCACTTCCCACCGCTCCAAGGGACCAGATTCCAACAGCATCGACTTGATAATGGTTGTGTCGAATTCCGAGTCGGCAACATAATCAGGCTCTCCGAGCTCGACCTTCTGCGGCCGTTCAGATACCGGGATTGTTTTGACAATGTCTTGCTCTGATACTGTGTCACTCAATCCAGTGAGTTTCACTACCCATTCATCAGGGCTCTGTTGGACGTGCGCGGTTACCCTTGATCCAAGCACCTTGTAATTGCCCACCCTGGATTCTTTCTGCAGTTTGTACGCAGGACCCTTGGTTGCAAAGATCAACCTAGCTTCTCGCGTTGGCCGGCTCCAGGCACAATGCACTTTCCGACAGTCAATCTGGTAAGGGCTCTGACTATGCGGGATGATTGGAGGTACGATAGCCACCTTCATCTTCGCAAGAGTGGTGTAGGTGGCCAGCTTGCGGCAGGCTGTCCTGGCAAACGAAGGATCTTCAGCTTTTAGTATCGCACCGCATAGGTCTTGCTCAGCCTGGGCTACGATACGTATGTCAACCCCGAACGTCGGTATGCCCACATTGTCCAGGATTATCTTGACCGAGGCGGTAGAACTAGTGTGTGGAAGATTTCGAATATTGATGGCAGAGTAGTCAGAAGCAAAAACAACTTTGGAAACTGTGCCGCCATTGTTGAACTGTACCCACGCACCCCCGAGCTCATATGTGTCATTGTCGTTGGATGAATGCTAAGGAAATAGCAAGATGCTATGTCAGCTTATATGACTTGATAGCTAGGGATTGAAGACTGAATGATGCTTTCTTACTGTAGTATTCCCTATGCCAGGGGTAGCATTAAGGTCATGAGAAAATCGACAGCTAGCTCCCTTTTTGCAGTGGCCCGATGCAAAAAATCGGCACAGGCCTCGAGGCTGCGGATTAGGGCGTGGTTGCGGCTGTGGTTGCATCATAGCTTGTTGTAGTATGATTACCTCCTCGGCCAAGTCGTCCAAATCGAAGCGATACATTTCTTCGAGCACCCTTTGCTCTAAAGCTCTTCGTTCCAGTGCTCTTTGCTCCAACGCTCTCCGTTCCAGATCCATTTCCTCCAGCAATCGCTCCACTGGTAGTGGGTGATTAACCGGAAGCCGATCCACAGGCAGTCGATTGATCGCCGGTCGATTCACCGGTGGTCGATGTACTGGTTGTCGAGGCCATTCGAAGCGTTCACGTTCTGGTGGTCGAGGCCATTGGAAGTGTTCATGCCTGACCATACCATTTTCTGGAGGCGGATCTCGGGTTGCTGTAGCGAATATGTTGCCCATGGTGAAGGCCTGGCCACTATTCCAGGAAGCTGTTGGCTCATCAACATCAACTGTTCAAGTATATGTCAACAGCTTTAGCTAAATGCTGATTGATGTAAGTTAGCTTCTCTGTTCGGAACAAGAATGCCAGTGCTTACTTGCGGCTGAACCTTTGACAATCCGACGATCAAAATGTTATGCTTCACTGCAGGCGTGTTTGCATCGTACCACACATGAGAGCGGGGGTTTTGCTACCTAATATATGCAAACGGAAGCGCTTTGAGCTTCGAGCTTATTTGTTCAAAAAGTATGCGGGAGGCCCGCGAGGCGGCCTTGGGCTGCCTGGACGTGTCACGTATAGTATTGATGTACCTGTATCTTCCTGAATAGGTCGCGATACTTGTGTGAAACAGGTCGTTGGTGGTAAAATGCAAGCCTGTCTCATAAAATGCGTGTCTATATACTTTGCGAGTAAATTCATCCCTGCATGATGAGGTAGCAGTACCTGGACACGCCGCAGCGATAAAAGTATACGACCCTGATTGGAAGTTTATTGAAGACGATAGGACAGAGAGGCTGAAACAATGGATCTCTCTTGACCTGCGTATTCAAAGATAGGGGATTCGGCCGCCATTTTATAAAGGACATGCGCATATAATATAAGCATCACGGCATTCACAGATGCTTCAACGCTGCATTCACTTGGGCTTGTTTCCCTTTTTAGGCATCGGGGATTATTAAGATAATTAAGAATCCATGTTCCTTTCTGAAAACCCCCACAGTGGGCGGGTTATACTTTTTATCTTATCAGCATCGAAAAAGAGTACATGTAAGGTAGAGAGACAAACGGATGGATTGATGTCCATAACTGATGCCCCTCTAGAACTCAGATACAGTGGCAGAGATACAGTGGTCTGGCGGGGTCTTATACATAGGTGGATGTATCCAGGCGCGGGAGAGATACAGCGCGTAATACTGTCCCTATGTACTGAGTAAGCAGCCATTAGAGGCAATTACAATGCATGTCCCCAGTTTCGAGTTCAGATTCGCACGGTACCTCTACGCAAGCATCGACGAGCATGTCAAATCGTCAATTTCATCCATCAACAACTCTACATGTAATCGAGATTACTTCAGCATGTCGCGTCAAGAAAACCCCATCATCAGCTAAACCATCGACTTCAAGCCCTAGGAGCCCGAAATCCACCTTTTCAGCGCATCGCCATGATCTCGAGATGCCACTTCAGAGCCAAAGTTCTCATTCCTGTGTAGCCTGTGCCAGGCGCAAGATCAAATGCGACAGGCTAAAGCCATGCTCAAGCTGTTCCAGGTCAAAGGCTGCATGCGTCTATCGAGCTCCTGTGCCGTCGCAGAGACACCGGAAGCGCTTAACTCAGCGCGATTTACTGTCCAAAATCCAGGAGCTCGAATCCATCCTTGACAGCCATGGAATACCATTTGACGGGCTGGGCAATTCATGGATCCCTTCTCACTGGGAAGAGAAGCTCGTCAGGAGTCAAACACAGGCAAGCCCTGATTCCATGTCCTCCGTCGAGACAGCTGCAGGAGCTGAGACGCATCCTTTGCCATCCGTTGGAGATGATTGGAGTCAGGAAGTGCTGCTTGAGCTTGAAGAACAGGACGGGGCAGCATGGCTTTGGTCCGAACTGCCTGAAATCGTGCGTTCTTCCCTATCCGGCTATGCGCGTCTGCTAAGAACTCTCAAAGTTGAAAACACCACCAATTTCGCATATCAGACAGCCTGATGAAGGTGTAGAAGAAAAGCGGCCTACATCTACTAACACAGCCCCCGTTACTCCCTCCATATTTACTCTGGATCATGTTTCTACACCTCCGGGGCAGTTGGAGTTGCATCCTGACCCCAAGCATGTTTTCAGGCTCTGGCAAGCTTTTGCGGATAATGTCAATCCGCTGACCAAAATCATTCACGCACCTACCCTTCAGGAGAAGATCTTTGGGGCAGCTTGGACGGCGGAATCGACCGCAAAGCCTCTAGAAGCGACCATATTTGCGGTGTATGCATTAGGAATAACCTCAATGAAACCAACCACATGCCTCGATGTGTTTGGGGAAAATAGGTTGGTGCTCTTGAACCGATATCGCACGGGCGCATTGCGTGCCTTATCCAGCACCAATATATTCTCAACACGAGATCTGGAGGTCCTACAGGCTTTGACTCTCATCATAGTGAGTCCAAAATATGCGTAAAATGAAAGAAAATGAAGATGCAATCTAATCATCTCTTAAAATCTTACTTCAAGATGATCGACCCACAGTCCGAATTCTCAACTACAGCAGTGGCACTGGCCATGCGCACTGCGCATAAAATGGGCCTGCACCGTGCTGCTGAAGACGCTCATATGCCCTTCTTCAAACAGGAGATGCAGGTTCGCTTGTGGTGGTATATCCGCGGCCTGAATTCACGCGTCCGTCGTGGCATGGGTTTGTTATCGACAATCGATGATTTGGGCGATGCTCGTCTCCCGATGAATGTCAACGATGCAGACCTGCATCCGTGTATGGAGAAGCCACCCGCTGTTCAGCACACGGCGGCCACGGAAATGGTCTACTGTTTGATGAAATATGACCTCTGGAGCTTCGTGCGCAGGTCTTCCAACTTTTCCGGCAGCCTGAACCCGAGAGAAAGGGCAGCCCAGCTGACCACATCGACCAGTGTTGAGAGTGTGGTGAAGAAGAAAAAAGTTCTGGAAGAAGTAGGTCGTATGCTTCAAGATAAATACCTTGCCCATCTCGATCCCAGCATACCATTGCATCAGCTATCGGCTGCTCTAGCAGGTCTTACAATTCACAACCAGCAATTTTCGATGCTACACCCTCGGAATCAGCCCCAAAGAGGTAAACACATGTCCCAGGCTGATCAAGACCTCGTCTTCGAAAGCAGCGTTAGGTTGCTGGAATTGAACCACGAAGTGCGCAATACAAGCTTCTCAACTAACCTGGTGGATCATATGGTTTGTCGGACACAAATCGATGCCTTGGTGTACATGATTAGCGAGCTGCAGCGGAGGGCGAATGGCCATCTGGTTGAGACCGCATGGACGCTACTCGAGAATGTGTACAGCCATCACACAATGGTACTCCCCTGGGATCAAAAGTTCTCTGCTGCACTGACGGATTTAACCCTACGAGCATGGGAAACTCGCGCGAAGGGACTGGGACCCGAAGCAGAGACACCCAAATATATTCAGACCCTGCAAGCAGGAAGTGAGCAGCTGGAAGATTTGGCTGAGCAAGTAACGCGCGTGGATGTTCTGCAAACTGGGCTCATGGGCGATTGGACGCAAGATGAACCTCTCGATTGGACCTACTGGAATGACTTGCTTCAACTATGAGGTCTCAAGCAGTCAATTGACAATATGGCGCCTTTTGGTCGCAGAACTCACTCGTTGCTATCACTTAGATGCTACAACGACGTTATACCAGGCCATCACGGGCGTGCGGGCCAACTCGTCCCAATTAGGAAGTACGGGCCCGAGTCCCCGAGCTTCACCAAATTATATCAGCTCACAGAATGCAGAACACGCAGCCAACTACCTGCAATATTACGCAATGCAGATTGGAATAAACGCAATAACTCACGACTGAGAATCAAAAACTCACTAAAAAGGAACGGGCCATAGAAACAGAGAGTGAAAGTTGGCGACCAAAGGTGGAGCCACCCATTACGGAGTATCTCAACGGCGTTCGGAGTTGAGAATGGGGGGGAACCGGCCTCGCTCTCGGGACTCCATACCTACATCGAGAAACACAGGCCCGAGTCGCCCGAGTCTCTGTATGAATGGATCGCGCAATAAATAGGGTAGATGGCACCTCGCAAGGCATAAAAACTTGCAAGTTCCCTTTAAAGTTTCCTTCCAAGACAAAGCAAACATGGCGCAAACCAATCTGCCAAGCTACTATGCGCGAGGTCACTCTGAATATACCATCGCAACACACCTGAGACGCAAAGCGGAAACAGACGCCGCCTTTCTTCTGCCCTATATCAAAACGACAGACCATATTCTAGATGTAGGCTGCGGTCCAGGCACCATTACGACCAGCTTGGCGAAATATGCCAGTGAGGGTAAGACTGTTGGAATAGACCTCTCGGCGGACGTTTTACAAAAGGCCAGGGCACTGGCAGACGAATCTAATGTGCCAACCCAAGGGCTAGGCTCTGTCGTCTTTGAAGAAGGCAACGTTGTGGACGGACTTGCCTATCCTGACAACACGTTTGATGTCGTCTATAGCTCTCAGGTCCTCGGGCATCTCCCACAGCCCGATATCCCACTCCGGGCGTTGGCCGAAATGCGGCGGGTCCTGAAGCCGGGCGGCATTCTAGCTACTCGGGACGGCATGGGCCAACACTTTTACCCGCAGAGCTTCGACCTTGATCGATTGTGGGGGGCGAATCAGCTTCGGGCGTCACGCAAAGGAAAACCTGAGGCAGACCCTACGGCAACGGTAATGCCAGCGCTTCTTCGCAAGGCGGGCTTCGATGTCGACGGAGGGAAAGTCCGTGTTGGCGCTGGAACCAGTGTGTTCTCGGATGCGGAAGCACGGAAGCGGTTGGCCTGGCGTGCCGATGGCCAGCTGCAGCTAGGAGATCCTTTCTACCAGACTTGGCTGGATGCTGGCATCTCTGAGGACGAAATTCAGCAGACGCTACGTGCCGTAAGAGGGTGGGCTGACACGGAAGATGCGTGGCTCGTGCTTCTGCAGTGCGAGATTCTCGCGTGGAAGTAGCTCACGGAAATGGAGAGAGAATTGAAGGTATAAGATCTCACTATAGAGCCATCGGCTAAAGGGGATGGAATATGTACTTGTCCCATTGCTATATACGGCTATGTACCGAACCGTCTGGGTAATCTTCACCAAACGGTTATGAGAATATATACAAAGTTTTATGTCCCGATGATCCACGCGCAAGATGCCATTTACGCAGCAATCGACCAGGTGAAGCTCCTGATGAGAGATCCGTCGTTGTCGTGGCCGCCAAAAGCCTGCCACAGATCGAGGCACATATCAATAGACTGCTCGCTGCTGGTGTTCTCATCAGCGACAACAGCCTGGCGGGTAACGCCGTTGTGTGTCATGGTGATGACCTTGGCGCACAGGCTGTTCTCCTGGTCGGACGGGCCATGGGCCTCAAAGATTCCTGAAGGGAGAGCAACCAGAGGCAGGTTTGGGGTCGAGTTGGGAAAGAAGGTGCTGAGGCCGCAGGCACCGGACTGGTAGAAGATTTGGCGGCAGTTGGAGGCAGATCCGAACATGAAGATGGAGCCTGGGGTTCCAGAGCCAGAGATGGTGGCTCGCTCGACGATGGCCTCCTCGACGGGGGCAGCAGAGGCAGTGAAGGCCAGGACGGCGCTGGCGATGGCGAGTGAGAACTTCATCCTGATGTTATTGAAGAAGATTTGGGAGAATCTGAATTGTGCTTTGAGATTGATGCTCTGGGATAGACATCGAAACACAAGCGATCCAAGTTACTCTTATATACTCGCCCATTACGACTCCTCTACGTCCAGGTTCGTCCCTACCGTTTTCCAAGTCTGTCCATTATTCAACACCTGCAAACTAAAATCTCACAGAAAGTCCAGAATAATTATGCCGATGGACAGTACTCTCTCATGTACGTAAGTCGCAAACGAAAATCCTCACCGATCCTTGCATCCGTTGCCCTTATACTACCACCCAGCCATCCCCTATACGAACGTGGAACCTCAAAAAACTATATTCGCGTCAAGATAACCTCAGCCTAGAGCCCCCACCCCTTTCGACAAATAGCGGCTCACTCCTCGACAAACAAGGCAGGTAACCGGACTCGCCAGCCAGGTTTGCTTGTTAGCTTCCTTATAACGCCTCTGCGCACGGCGATCCCAAAGCTGCCTATTTGGGCATTTGACAGACTTACACAGCAAGGGTCGTCGTGTCATGGCTCAGTGCTATACGAGGCAAAATTATTTTTCCGTCGATTCGAGAAATGTCCCGGATGTGGGCCGCGAGCTGACATGGGAAAGAGAGAAGAAAAAAATGGGCTGACTAGGAACAGGGGTCGTCGACTTTAATCGCCTGTGTTGGTCTGGAGTGAAGCTTGTTTTTTTTTTCCCTTGCTATGACTTTATGAACGAACGACGGGGGGTTCAGACAAACTCGTGGGCTAACTTCTTTATTTAGTAGCACGCTATTATTCCGGATGTATTCCATAAAGAACGGAGTATAAGTACACAGTTGAGGGACGGGCATAATGCAACCTTGATGTATAAGCATAAGTCCAAACTGAGAGATCTCATCGTCCTGGTGGTTAATTCCATATCCTACTCGCTCATGCACCTGAGAGCTTTGGGCTCTTGGCCGACTGCTTATATGTATTGAGGCACTCCTAGAGCCTCGTATCGGCAAGTTTTACCTCAATTTACCATGCTTCCGGGAATTTAGCTGCCCTATACGGAGAGGCCGACGAACTCATATCCATCCAAAGCGTTCATCGCTTATGTCGTGGTGCTGCGACTTGCAGCATTTCCGCTTCGTGTTAAAGACCTCGCCACTCATCATGCATCAAAATTCACGCAATCCAGGCATCATACGGTCCATTCAGAGCTCCATTTTCATGTAAGAGTGTTACGAAAACTAAATATTCATATTGCATTACATTACACCACACACAAGCCTACACTCCTTAGATCTCAGATCGCAAGCATAAACGCGAAGCAGCCCAGCAATAGCGTCCCGCTTATCTGAGCAGCCGAAGATGTCGACTGCTCTGTCGTATTGGCGAGGATCTGCGCCGGCTCATAGGTATTCGGCAAGGTATTATTCGTCGTGCCATTCCAGCAATATCTCGCAAAGCAATCCGCACACTTTGAAGGAATCCTAGTCCTGGTGCGGACGAGGCTTCGGGCCAAAATCGCGCAGCCGATGCATGCCGGCCAATTCGAATCCACCGTGCCATTGCCCATGGTCGCCATATTGTATCCGTTCTGGATGATCTGATTGCGCTCCTCAATGCTGTATTCCAGGTCAAAGGTTGAGACGTTGGACTGGAATGAATAGGGGGCATTGGGCATATACACGATGAGCGGCCCACGAGGGGTGTTGCTGCCGTTGGTACAGCCGAAAAAGGTAGGCCGCTGGTTCAGACCTAGATTCACAAAGGTGTTTTGATCGGGGACATCTGGAAATCTACTATCGTTCGCAGAAACCCTGGCCTCTGATCTGTTAAACGTAGCCACCATGGCAGTGCCATTTGGCCACAGTGTTTCTGTATCGGCAGAGCCATCAACAGCAAAGATGACGTCGACTTCTCGTTCTTCCAGAAGCAGCGGGTGCAATGGGATGTTCTGTAAATCCTCTCCACCATCCACGAGAGCTAGAACCGTGGAATTGGCATTCAAATTTCCACTAGAGTTGTATCTGAAGAACGGATTCGGCCAGTTTGCAATGTCTCTGTTTTCTGAGCCAACGTTTGCAAGCGTGCGATTTATCGCGCTGATCAAGAATTCTGGCACGCCTTCGACCCTTCCAATCTGCAAGAATGCCTGGTTAAACAGAGAAGATGAGGTACCCATGACAAAGCCAGCGTTATCGACCCCCGCGATACAACTTCCGTTACGTGGAATAGTGCCATTAGTGAAATTGGAGCCAACGAATTGAAGCGGTGCAAAGGCTTCGAGACCAGGGTCGTACGATCCCATTTCCCAAGGGTTGAACTCGAAGACTGTCGAGTTACTGGCTATCTGTAGCTGTCCCGACGTTCTCTCAATGGCAACGATCAACGGCAGGGGAGCTTGAGCCGATACAAAGTCTGTATCATTTGATATAGATGAAAAGGTGAACGCTGTTGGAAGAGTTAGTCTATTTCACCAGTCCCGTGTTGAAGGCATCGTCATACCAGGTCCTCCGTCACTCGGGTCTACGAGCTGGTAGGATAATGCTCTGCCCCAATAATCTGTTATTGTTGTATTGAAGCCGGCATCTCTCTTACCATCAACATCGTCAAACAGTTGTCGGTAGTATCTCGTGATAGAGAGACCATCGGGTCCTACAATTGACCGATATGTAATTAGTGAGAGTGCCTATTATTGAGATGCACCATCATACCGTTGAGGATGGAGTGATCGAATTGCCAAATGGTACTGAGAAATCCATCTGTAGCAGTAATGATGGACTCGACCGACGTAAAGTTCTGAACGTAAAGACTGCCGACGAGCCAGCTTCCGCCAGAAAGACCGCTGAGATACGTGGCGGACTGCAAAAGGCCTCCGAGATGACCGGCTTCCGTCGCATTTGTCGATCTGTTATCAAATGCTGCGAGAGCCCCGGCTCCGTTCATCAAAGCTCGGTAGCCTCCACCAGAGATGGCGATGGCTACTCTTGGGAGGCCTGTGCCAGCGTTTGTCAGGTTATCGATGTATCGGCCGGTATCAAGACTGGTGATATTGGCGCGGCTGAGCACATCTTTCATGGCTTGAACTGTGTTATTTGTGCGAAGAGGAAGCCAATCTGTTTCATTTGTCGACAAGCCTGTGGCCGCGCGGATCGTCGGCCTGTGGGCTGGGCATGAAACCACAGCTGGAGTGTAGCCATCAGGGGCAACTGGAGCAGCTCGTTCAAGAAGCGATAATTCTTGAATATTCGGTGGAAAGCATGAAGCTAAAGATCATTGTATCAGCCTCGCCGTTGATGTTATAGCTGTCTATGGTGATGGCATACCAGGAATAATCAAATACCCGACGAAACAAACGAGGATGCGACTTATGTTGATCATCTTTGCAGGTTTACTTTCAAGTTGACTAATTAAACAAATTTGTGATGAGTTAACAAACAACGGGTGATCAGGGAAAGGAAATAGCAGTTGCGATGAGTCACCCGAGTTGAGAGTAAGAGCTATCAACCGATTTGCTGCTATTCAGGTCGCTCTGAGCTCAACCGACTTCATCACGATTCAAGATGTTTCATCAACATGAAGAAATGCACTTCCAGTTGGTCGATAGACGATCAATGCCGCCGATTAGTATTTTTACACCTGCAAGAGGCGAGTGAGGAACAAAGCTGATATGGCATTTTTAAAAGAAGGGTCGTAAAAAATAAGGTACATTAGTCTGCCAGCCACGATTTCAGCTCCAAACAGCTACAAGAGCTTTGATCCCGACCGTGTAAGAATATCGTCATCAGTGTCAATCGCATCCTCAGCTTACCATACGTACAAGTATATAGAACCTACGATGGGATTCTCGTTACCGCAATTCTTTGCCAAATGCATGCGATTCATCAAAGACAATTGTCATAAAACTTGTTTACACAGAATATGATGGGATTTCCTACTGATGTTCTAATCGTTGTTTCAACTCGTAACAAAATCATAAATTTCTCAATGCAAATTACAATGGCCATTTAAACAACCCGCGAAACTGCGCCACCACCCACCGTCTCCCGTTCGGATCATCCGGGGGTGGCCGCGTGGATTCGCAAGTTCCCCGCGAATAAATTGCGTGGCATTTCATTTCCAGCCTCAAGATAGCCAGACGGGCTGGACGTTTTTAAGCTGGTGCTGCGTCATTCGATGACAGAACACATAACAAACTCTGTGTGATACGCAATCTCGACACTAGGGTTTCAATTGTATGCATGGAAACTGTCCATATTTTCCCTTGGCATCTGTCATATCGGCAGTCTAGCCAATCTCTTTATGAAATGCAGCTTCATTTTAGCTTTGGTAGCGGAGCGCCATATCTCATCTCCCTTCTTTAGCGATTGGACACATTGAATAGACTTTGGATCGATGCGCTAGTTTTAAAAAGCTGAAGGCGCCGAGATTGGCATTCTTTCGAACTCATGAGAATCCCAAACACGAATTCGGATGTTACCGAGAAAAGTCATACCGAAGAGGACGTCTTGTTAACCCATTTCAGATGGAGCGAATGTGATGATGAGTATTAAGTACATACCACCGCCATCACCATAAGAAATAGAGCGAGGTTTCTATATCAATCCATTTTATCTCACTATTAAATGAAGCCCAATGTTCTTAGATGCCAATCATTCATACTAAGGGAAAATTAGCGCCATGCCAGGTAAATCGAGAATGTTCAACTGTCTTTAGGCGATGTAATTAAGTCCGAGTTTTCGCTTCGCCGATTTTGAGACCTATGTAAGGCATTTCGGTCAGAGAACGCATCTTCCGTGTCCATCATTCAGCTGTTCTTTCTTCATTCAATAAGGCAATCAGGCATAGACATTTCGTAAACTACAAGTAAAATCCTGAATACTTGTAGATTGTAGACTAAGGGAGAAACTACGTGTTGTCAAACATATAAGAACATATGTAGAATTCACCATTTCTAAATGTAGTTTCTATCTCATCATTGCCCCAAAATTCGTAATAGTCGCCGTATGATGAGCACAAGTAGAGAGGACTTCAAAATTCCAGAATATATATATATAAAGATAGTTGCAGTATCAGCGCTTTTTATATCTACCTAAATACATCCCAAATTTTACTCGGAGTCTTAGATGTAACTCAAACCACCATCGACGCCGATAACTTGGCCAGATATGAAGCTCGCCCCTGGACTAACCGCAAACACAATAGCATTGGCAACCTCCTCTGCCGTTCCATCTCGCTTGATATACTGCTGAGCACGAAACTTTTGTGTCAACTCGTGCTCCTCTGGTGGAGCATAATCTGTTGAGATGGGTCCTGGAGCAACAACGTTGACGGTAATGCCCTTCTCGCCAAGTTCCTCAGCCCATGCCAGGGTGAGAGTATTGAGGGCTCCCTTGGTAGCCGTGTACAACGAAGCAAATCTGGTTCCAGTTCGAGCTACCACACTGCTGATGTTGACGATGCGGCCTCCGGGAGAGGTGAGATGAGGCAGGGCAGCCCGGATGAGCAGGTGAGGACCTCGAACATTGGGATGAAACAAGGCATCAAACTCTTCAACAGGAGCCTCTGTTGTGCTTGCTTGGAAAGTAGCGTGACCTGCATTGTTGATGATGATGTCAATCTTGCGGCCTGGAAACGCTGCAACAGTGGCATTGACAATGTCGTCGCCAAAAGTGATGGAGCCGGCGTTGCTTTGAACGGCAATAGCCTTAACGCCCAGCGCTTTGATGTTGGCAAGTACCTCCTCGGCAGCAGTCTTGTTTGAGTTGTAGTGAATCACAATCTAGCGGTAGTTCAAGCACGTATTAGGACCAAATCAAAGGATACAACTTTTTCGGCGAACATGATACATACATCGGCGCCGCCTTTGGCGAGGACGTAGGCGGTAGCATATCCAATGCCGTTGAGCTTGGATGCTCCGGTGATAATGGCGAGCTTTCCTTTGAAGTCGGTAGACATGGTGGGATTTTTATTAATGAGTTTCGAGTAAAACTTTCGAGAGCTGGATAACTTGGTGGTTGGATTTCGAGTTGAACAATGAAGACTCTACGACGCCTTTTATGTTGCCAGCCGGTGGCCCACGTTCTCCTCTTTTCATCCATTTGTCTCTTGACTATATGAATCCTACCATCCCCATTATTGTTTTCTAAACACATTCTGAGTGCCAACGTCAACTAACTTGAAAACAGGCAACGGTGTAACCACGCCCTCTTGGCAACCCATGTTAGTCTGGACATCTGCAACTGTTAGAAACAGATTCACTGACTAATAGGCTATTGAACATAGGAGCGGCTTTACTTACAAATCCGAATCAAAACTTCCGGGTCGTCAATCACCGCCCACAATACTTCCTTGTCGCCTATCGTCTCTTCAATAGTCCTAGAACCATCTCCAGATAGAATGATTAGGTGATTATCTCGGTTTGGGAGCCATGGATCGGCGCTACGGACGCACAAGCAGGGGGACCAGATACCGCATTTGGTATAGCCAGGCCAAAGTAAGACTCTTAACGATTCTGTAATGGAGCTAGAAGCTCCTCTGTATCAACGCCCCTCAAGCCGATTGGCTGACTTGAGCTGATTAATCGCCACTGCTTCCCTCGAGCGGCTTCTGACATATCAAGACTCGGGAGTCTTTTGGTGGCTTTTGTAACTCTCTCAATTCCGATCAACCCCCTGGCTCTTTTTGATTTGAAACTCACTTCCACTCTCTTCTCTACAGCCCAACCTATATCTATAACCCCTTTAGGCATATGGTCCCTCTCGTCGCGCATGTAAAGAGGCACTTTAACCTCTCTTTGCTTCTAAACGACAAGCATTCTCCCCAGTAACAGTGCAGTATCCCGGGACTTGACATCAGAATCTCTATCTCTAAAGTGACGTGGCGCTCGAAAACAGCAATCGGTCTCTCTCTCGCCTCATCCAGGAACTACGTCGTAATGGATCCTAAAGAATCAGACGATTCCGGGCCTAGCTCCAACCTGCTCTTCATCAATTCAACCGAATCTGCGCGCGGCAAGCCGCGGGATTCTCAGACCAAGCGCCAGATTCGGCAGCATGTCATGCGAGACATTGGCAAGGCTCGCCGCAAGCCACCCAGGAACCCGCAGGTGAAGCTGCGTGTGCGATCTGCAGAGCCGGTGGCGGAGTCGGCTTCTTCCTCCTCTTCTCTTCCTGCTCCTACAAATACGGGCGCAACGGACTCTAGCGGGAGCCAGCTCATCCCGCTTCTGCAATCACAGGAACAGCAATCACAAGATGGAAAAGAACAGGCGCCTCTTCCTCCCCTGGCTCGTCCATTCTGGGACCAACATCCCCTGGCGCTCATGCAAAATTCCTGGGGCATGGACGCCTTTGCAGCATATGGTCTAGCCTTGGCGGCTTCTTGGGATTGTGTGAGAAGTAAGCAGACAGCGTAGATACAGCTCGCAACAATCATCATCTACCAATCAATGCGTTTACTGACCAATGACCTCGCCTGCAGACCCTCGTAGACGTCGTTTCTGGTTCCCGTTTGCCTTCAAGGATTCCGGCTTCTGCCGTAAACTCCTTACAGGTCCCGAAGTCCGCGCTGCTGTTCGCTCCCAGACGATGGAAAGGAGCATCACCTTCGCCCTGGCACGCTCCACAGAGGTCGTGGCCTGCATCGAATCAAAGCTGAGGGACCCTGATCCTAGCATGGCAGTGGCTAATAATGTTATCCGGGGCGTCATGGGCTGCATCTGCTACAACGTATGGCAAGAATCTTTCTTCTTCTCATTTACAAGTAGCTCAGAAAGGCTAATTTCTTTGTTTGTCGACTGAAAATTAGTACATTGTTGGAGACTTGGATCAAGCTCGCGTCCACTTGAATGGACTCAAACTCTTGATTAACAGGAGAGGCGGAATAGACACTCTCTCCGATGACCGGGACTTGGTCATGATGGTCTTTTGGTATGCACCCATCAAATTCGCCAGTTTCACTAACACCAATTCAGAGATGCTGACCACGATGACTCCCTCTTCATAGGATCGACACAATCGCTTCTCTCCTCTTTGAACAAAGGCCCTGGTTTCCAATGCCATCGAGACTACCACCAATCTCCCCTCTCCCACGCCATGATTCCCCCGATATTCTCAGTGTCCTGCCATTCCATCTCAGCACCATGTGTCCCGACCTCAACGCCCATCAACTATGCGTCGTGTCCGCGCTGCAAGACATAGCAAGCCTCGCTGGCGCCGTCCAATGGAAACTAGCTGCCCGGGGTGAAGACCTATGGAAAGAAGAAATCTTCCTCGGCACGCGGCTCAACCCCATCGCATATCGTCTCATGGACACTCCTCCACACCCTCATCCCGATATGCCATGCATCTTTATCGAGACTCTTCGCTTGGGCGCACTGCTCTGGATCTTACAGGTCAAGAACATGGCTCAAGCTTACCCAGGCACGCCCGCCACATATGTCACCAAACTGCTGCATCTCCTACAAAACCACAGCTTCGAGAACCTCGTCTCAACATCAGCTTACTACACTCCCTTCCAGCTCTGGCTCCTATTGCTCTGTGCAACCATGTCAGAAATCCCCAGTGAAAGAACTAGTGCTCTGGAGATGGTTGCCCGCAGGATGAACGAATATGGCTGGGAGTGGGAGGAAATGATGGTGAACGTCAAGCAACTTCCGTGGATACCGGGATTCGAAGCTCATGCCCCGACTATTGCCACTCAAATCCAGCTGTTGCGAAGTATGATTTGATGATATGTATGACATTTTGTATGCTCAGCGTGTTTTACATATAGAGATTCTAATTATACTTGTCATGATAGATCAAACTAAAACATTTTAATCAACCCTTTTCCCATAAACCTTGAAACACCATACAATCAATATACGACTACAGGGCGGCCGTGTTCTAAACGCTGTATACGAAAAATAAGAGCTTCTTCTCTGCTTCAAAGCAGTAGAACTATTGGGGAGACTTCCATGTGGCCGAGTCCAGTTCATACGTCTCTGCAACTGGCCCGGACTGCCATCCCGCTCCGTATGTATTCGGCGTTGCAGGAGAAACAGTCGGTGCTCCTTGTTGCTGCTGCTGCCCATAGTACGGCGAATGCGGCGGTTGGTACGCTCCACTATGCGCTGGCGAAACCGGAGGCTTGTATTCGCTGTTCCCTTGTAGTTCTGGTCGCGGAGAGACGTAACCTGGTGGCAACTCGCTGAATGGCGTGCCAGTTCCCTGGAGCTCCTGTCTCTCTGTGCTGTGAAGTTCCGGAACAACAGCAACATTTGGATTCATTTTCGCTGTGTTTTCCAGCTCGGGCGGTCCGGTAAGATTGGGTCCGTCTACTGTCGGCGGTATCTGCTCTCCTCTCATCTGCTTGTTACGTCTTCGGCGTACGAAGAATGCCACAGCGGCAATCGCGGCGATGAGAACAACACCTCCAAGTACACAAGCCGCAATGACTGCTGTCTTGTTGATGGTTGAACCCGATGAATTGCCTCCGCTTCCGTCAGAAGATGATCCATCTTTTCCACCTTGGTCGGGATTGCTTCCTCCGTTGTCGCTACCGCCGCTTCCGCCGGTGCTACCAGCTCCTGTCTCTGCAGGGCTAGAACCTGAAGGTAATGAGCTGGCTCGATTCGTAGGATGAGGGTACGTTTCGGTTGCAGTATCGGTGACGGACACGACAATCTCCTTTTCAGCCGCGCTGCAATAGACTGCGAAGACGTCCATGGCCGAGGTAACATCCGCAGTGGCTGTATTGTCGCAGTTCCACTTGACGTTGGATGTAAGGGTGCTCAAGATTCTACCGCTCATACCAGACTTTATGCAGACGCACGAAGCGAGAGCCTGGGGGCCGGTAGCACAATAGATTTCCGTTTGCTATGGAGATGTGTCAAAACATGGTCAATAAAGCTTTGGTACAGCAACTTACATCGAGGATCGCAGAGGCAACGCCGCTTTGAGCACATGATCGCAGAGACTTGAACTGCGGCAATGCGGTGATGTGATAAGTCACTACATGCTGTTAGTGTCTCGTACAGAGCAAATATTCGACCAGAATCGCATGTTTGACGCACTGTCTCCTGGAGGACCTGGGGGCTGGGTAAAGGTCGTCGTTCCGTTGTTCATGGCACAGTATTCGTTGTAAAAGTCTTGCGCTGCGCTAATGTCGCCTCCGTTAGAACATGAGTATCTTGAACACATAGATGAGTTAGCATTATCCGCGCTCCAACTGGCAATCAATCCTTGAATACTTACCGGACGGACTTGCTGATCACGTCGCTGACTTGAGAGGGGATTCCACCCTTTCCGCAAACACAGGGCGCAAAGAGACTGGCAGCCTCGGGACATTTGGATATATTCTGTTGCCATCATGTCCTTGTTAGCGTTTCTTTGTTCAACGTGGTGCCTAAATTGAGCTTCTCGTTCATATCTACAGTGTGGTATGTAGGAAGATGGGTTCAAGCGAGAGCATGTACGTACGTCTCCCATGACAGCTTCTGACAACGCCGACTGTGCACATTGTGGAAGATAGTTGATCTGACCAAGGTCGGTGATGTAGGCTTGGACAACGTTCTTGGTCGGCGTCGAGAAGGTAATGGTCAGGTCTTGGTTGCAGTATTTCGCAAGAACACTCGATGCGCTGTTCTGGTCGTCAGTCGCTGTAGTGCCGCAACTAACTCGAATGTCGCGAGATATGGACGAAGTGATGCTGGTAAATCTCTCCGTGTCTGAGCAGGCACACGACTGGAGCTCCGTCTCTGAGTCGCCGCATACCGTGCCGTAGGTCAAGGTCGCGATGTTGTATGATATGGCGTCGGAGGCACACGGGGCCTATTTGGCGAGGGTTTTCATTAGCCATCATCTCATGCCGCCACTGTTAATTATTATTGGAATTGGCCAAACATACCAGAAGAGAATAAATATCGAGATCCGTCACATAATCAAGGTCAGCCTGGGCGAGAGCTGCGAATACGAGGGCAGAGGCGAATGAGAGCCGCATTGGTCGGCGCATGGCTGTGGCAGGCTGAACCAAAAGCTGTTGGAGGAACCGACAAGAAAGATGGATAGACAGGTGAAAGCAACGGCGATATTAGTTGTTCGAAAACGGTTATTCGAGAATGCGACTCGGCTCTCAGGCTCAGACTTATGCACAAAAGCACAACAACAGCAGCAGCAACAGCAACAACAGAGGAATAGAATCCAGGTCCAAGTTGCCAAGCCAAACGCCACAACAAAAGATGCACAGCAGACGGGAACACAAATCCAGGCACAGGTTGTCAACTTGTCTTTCCTTTCTCTTTTCTCTCTCACTCTTTTGCCGCTCTTCACATACACAACTCCCCCAATCTGCCTCTCTCTTCAGCCCATCATGGGGAACCCCTGCTCGGCGCCATGGTAGTTCAACATTGGCGCCTTGGCAGCGCAGCGGGAAAGGAGCTGTGGCTGGACTCGGAGCATTGCCATTTGATAAGACCCTTGACAGCTGAAAATCGAGGTGCAGGCGCTACAACGCTTTTCGGGCTAAGACCACAGAATAGACGAGTGAGGCTGAAACGGAGCATTATGTTGCTTGCTTGCACTGGCGATAACGGCGCCAGAGACGCTGTCTTTTTTCACTCTAGGATCATGCCTAGGTTAAATTAACAACCCCGCATCGACTCATGATGTGATTTGTCTCTGGTCGATGCAGAAGAAAGGGGAGAGGGAGAGCCCTGGAAGAAGCCTTGTTGGGCGTATATACTTGAGACATGTATGTAAAACGAGAAGAAACAGCGAATAACGAGAAAAAAGAAAACATAAAGTATGAGACTATGCAGCCACGGCTCTTTGTCTATGCTCTCTGTTGCACGCTAAGAGCCTCATTCCGCACGGCCGAGTCTGTGCTATGACTTAGACACTTTACGGGTGGAGATGCGCCGAAGAGAGAAAAATATCCCTCGGGATTCTCAGTCGAGTTGAACCAATTCCGTTGCTCGCTTGAATGGACCGGCACTTGGCGATCCGGTCTGACAGCATCCTTCACAAGTTGCTGCATCCCATCCAGTGTAGTTTATGCCACCACTGCAGCGACACATCACGAGAACCTGGTGCATCGGGCGATTTCGACGAGTCCACCAATCAACCATCCCTGCAATTCAGGCAAATCACACCCGTTGCTGGCTCGCTTACTAGCTCAAGGTCGTGCAGTGATTCCTCATTGCACAAGGTCTAGTGAGTGAATTAAGAGCGAGCATTGGTGAAGGAAGCAATCGCAAAAGGGAAAAGCGAGTCAAGAGGGGAGAATGACAAGAAACCCAACGTGTAAGATGAAGCAAAGTTATGGTTATCACGAGTGGAGTCTTCCATCAACTTTAAAATTTTCTCTTCGTCTTCACTCGTCGGTTGGTTGATGCATGAAAATAAGCTGTCTTCAATTCTTATCTGCTAGCCAGAAGGGCCTGTCTCTCATCTTATCAATCAGCTAATTTAGCGTGCTTACATACTGAACATGCCTGTGTCGACATGAAGAGCATTCTGTCAATGTTCTGAATCGCAATGCACTCAGTCATATGAAGACCAAGGGTGATGGCATCCTTGTTGTGTCGGTAGTTGGTGATGCAGAGAAGCACACTATCCGCGCATTGAACACGAAGTTCAATTTGCCAAGCGAAAGCTACCTCGCTAACAGTTCCGTTGATAGATTTACTCCTTAAACCACCCCAGCTAGATTTTGTTCTACTACTACATTTAGAATTATAAGCATGCCCATGTATAAAATACTACAGTGGAGGAGTAAAAGTAATGACTAGCCTTATAGTGCACTATATATTGGGGCATTAAAGAAATAACAAATGCCTAGGTATTTTTTTAACTGTCTTAATACTGGCGCTGTGTACTTGGAATTACCATTTTCTTTTAGGAGATGCGGGAGTAGGGGCACGGCACAAAGCGCGTGGAGTGTGATGTGGAGGGCGGAAAAAGAGAAAAGAGAAGAAGAGCGGAGAGCGAAACAAATAATGTTTTGGCAGAATGCTATAGAACTAAATGGAAAGCGGTCAGGCATAAATACGGTGAATCATCCAGGTGTCGAGCTCATGCGTTGCCAGTCGTGGGCATACAGGTTATCTATTGGTCTAGTTATAGTTAACTACCTTTTTAAAAATATAGTTACTAGTTTGTTTCCTATAATCTAGCCCTTTGTATCTCTAGTGCCTCTCAATATTTCTGTATTGCTTGATATTTAAATCTACCAAGCCAAACTTCCTTCCTTGTTCGAAAAGGTTCCCGTTTCGCCGTCTTCACCCATGGTTGCCAGTCTTACTGCATTCAAAGCTCCATCTGCCGGATCATCCTTTCCTACAAACCCGTTCAGGTTCGTAGCACAGTACCCTGGACAAGTCGCATTGACTTTCCACCCAGCGTCTTTATACTTTAAAGCATAGTGGAGCATGATCATATTGAGTGCTGCTTTGCTACTTCGGTAGATTGGCAAAGGAACTGGACTCTCCGGTCGATGAGTGAGTGAGCCCATGAAAGAGGATACAAAGACGACTCGAGGTGCAGAAGATGCCGTTAAAAGAGGGATAAAGGCTTCAGTCGTGAGTGTGGCGCCAAAAGTGTTGACTGCAAACGTGTCTTGGAAATTGCGAAGCGAAGGGGGAGAGGTTCTTTCATCGTTCAGGCATACGCCGGCGTTGTTGATCAATACATCAAGACGACCAAATTTCGACTTTACTTGTTGGACCACTTCGGCAATAGAGTTATCAGAGGTAACACTAAGTGACAAAGATTAGCATCTTCTATTCAAAATATCTATCATTACAATGTTGACTCTTGAGTCAAAGTCTGGATCTCAACATAATCGATCCACTCTTGAGGATTTAATTTGGTGGCTATAAAGGAGACCTACTCAATGGTAATAGGCTCGGCATTCAATCCTTGCTCTTGAAGATCTTTGGCCGCTTTAATACCACGCTGGGTATCACGACTTCCCACAAGAACATGGTATCCCGGCTTTGACGATAGAGATTTTGCTATCTGGAAACCGATGCCTTGATTGGCGCCTGTAACTAGGACGATCTTTGAAGAGGGAGAGGCAAACATGATGCCCTTGTAAGTATATTGTGAGATTGTGATTGCAGTGACTTTGAAAGCTTTGTATAAGAGAGTCGACGAGTGGAATTGCTGTAAAAATGATCAGAGTATGATGCGTCTCTCTCTCTGTATATATACAAAAAGTCCAAGTCCAAGGAAGTGGACTTAGACTCGGATTTATTAGCTATCTCCATTAAAGCATCACGATTCTAATCATGAATTGTTGAATTTGCTTCCTTTTTGACAGCGGGAAAGCCGAATCGTCTTCTCGACTTACGTAGACAATGTGTGTATCTGTCTCATATTGATCGATATGATCCTCAGTGGCCTGTGTTAGTCCACTCGCGCAAACTCTAGCCTGTTAAGGAATAGGTATCTCAGGCCTGCACTTGATTGATTGGGAGGTCTTTGCTATTTCCACCCTAGACCCAGCTGCTAATCTCAATGTCTGAGGCGCATGATGCCCCTCATACTACCATGCAGGTATTTAGCGTACTCGCGCAAAACCTAACCCTTCCTAGTATACATATATAGCTTGAGCGTAATGGGGGGCGAACTGCGACCTCATCTCATCCTTTGTTTCTTCTACTCTATTTTGTGCTTCTATGGCAACAGCCAGCCTAATATGCTGATATGGTGAACAATGGGCCATCAAAAGCATGCCATGCATGCAAGCAAAGACGTAAGAGGGTATGTAAGCGTCATTCCATGGGGTTGTTTTCGGCGTGCTGACCCATTTGTAGTGTGACAAGAGGCGTCCAGTATGTGCAAAGTACTACCTGTTGTCGTGCACTGGCAACATTCTCCCGGCAGCGGCTCTTTTTAGATGTGGACTCACTGCGGTTGCTTGATGCTAATTCAACGTCTGTGCCAGTCTTGTCTCAACTGCGGCCGAGCACGGCGCACGTGTCCTGGATACGAGCCCAGTAAAGACTTGAAGTTTATAAACTATGTCGGAGAAGACAATCTCAATGTATTGCGTCAACCACCTTCAGAGTCAATGCATCGAGCGGCAAGCTTCAATCTTTCTGGGACACTAGACTGGTCTGATGTTGAGCAAGACGCCCGTCTAGTGTTTTTCAACGACTACTGTATTGTTTCATCAAATAGGAGCCTGTCTCGTGGATATCTACATGGGCTCCAGTCTATGATTGCTAAAGCCGACCCAAACTCCGAGCTTGTCCAAGCATGTACACTCATTGCATTAGCAAATCTAGGGAATAAGTTAGGAAACACCATGTACAGACATAGGGCAGAGGGTCTGTATTCTTTGTTGCTACGGTCCTTTCGCCTAAGTATCTCAAATGAAGCAGTATTTACCACTGTCGAGTCGCTAATTACTGCTGCATTAATGGGATTATACGAAGTAAGCTCTCACAAATCACCACACTGAATGAAACAAGCTGACAATCACAGATCATCACCAGTACTGGTACGTATACTGGCGCTCATGTTGCTCATGCTCAGGGAATCTCGGCTATTCTTATCAGCAAATTCTCACCATTTGACTTGCTGTGTGACGGCAAGCTTTTCCAAATTGCAAGTTCGGTGCCACTTGAAGGTCTAGATGTGGAGATTTATACACGTCCGTCTCTTCGAAACTCTCCTGCAGTTGTCACCAAGGCCTCACAGAAGTTTAGCCTTATGTGTACACCGCTATTCAATCAGTCAAGCTCAGCTATAGATTTCATATATGCACGAACAATATCCTTAATGCTTAGAGCGGAACCCTTATTGGAAAGTGAAACTGAAGCCACGCTTGACCAGCTTTGTCAACTGAGGTTTGAAGCTGAGCAGCTGAGAGAGGCATATACCACTTGGCCAGACACGGTACCTCCAGCATGGACACCGAAATGGCTCGGAACCATTTCATCTAAAAACAGTGAGACTTTGTAAGTATTTTCACAACTACATAATGTTCAATATCTATTTCGATTCATAAATCATGTCATTTGGAGAGAATAGTTCGTTTAATCACTGACCTTTGGCATCGCAGGCCCGATGTGGGCTACTGGCCAGCAACCATTTCATGCTATTACGATTGTAAGTCATGTCTCAAACACTTTATAATTATTAACATATTGTAGTGTATGTCGCGTCGCTATGGAACAACTATCGTAAAGCTGCTCTATTAGTCTTAAATGTCATATTAAGATGTCACTATCGAATCAATGGCCGTTTCAGTGATCAGATATTCGAAGCTTCAATACAGAAAGATGTCGAAAAACTAACGGAAGGCATTATATCTTCTGTTCCATATCTTCTAACTGCAGATTTGCAGATATTTGTTGCAAATGCCGCCACAGGATCCCCTCCCATTATCCCCGGTCGACCACTTGGGGGCTTGCTATCAATGCACACTTTATTTGTTCTATCTACATTATCCACAACCGAAGAAAAGCTGAAAAATTACATAAGAAATTGTTTGGCTTGGATTGGAACCCGTATGGGTATCAGCCAAGCAACCGTCTTATCCAAGGTAAGATTTTAACAATGCCTTGAACGCAAAGCATACTACTAACCTTTAGTCATAGTACACGTCAATGAACCAGTTTAAGTATGCTACAGAAACACGCGTAATTATCTGGACTGGCATGCTTATATAAAGAGAGGAGCATCTCGAGGGTACACATCTAGCAAAATAACTGATTTTGACAGATCCAGGTGTTAGATCAATGCCAGCCCTCTGGCTCAATTTTCAGTCCCTGAAATGTATTTAGACACTGCTCTCAGCTCATCCACATATATTGAGAAGAGGCTGTTAAACCCGAAATAACTTCCATTATTACAGCCCACTTTTATCATTGACCGCCAACCCCTTCTCCTCCATTCATAGTCACGGACAGTCATACCACCCGTACTGTGATCTCCCACTGATTCTCCGTTTCTCTGCACTCATATTCCCCCTCCTGTGGCATCAAGCCACCAAAGTCTACCTAGAGATGCAGACAATGTTTGTGAGACGGCCAGAAGCCAATCGGGTTTGCTTGTTTGATGTTTGCATTCCAGAGGGAGATGGCTCAACTGGGAGGCCTACAACATAGCTGTGAACACTTTTAGAGAATAAATGCACGGAAATAGAGCTCTGGAGTTGGTCAATCAATTGCTTTCGCGTTGTTCTCTCCATCAATATCTTAAACATAGAACACCATTTAGATTCATTAATTATTCATTAATTATTGGCACATCGTTAAAACATTGATCACAAGGATGCCTGACCTCTTTTGCTGCTCATCGATACGGCCGTATCGCCCACAACGGCTTGACCATGAACGAAAATTCGACAAGTTCATGCAATGGGCAAAGTCCACCTCTGAAGAGCCCGACAATGGCTCTTTGATCATAGCCAATGCGGATTATGTGGTCCAGCTTGTCAAGCAAGCCAATTATGGACCGCAAGAGTCAGTCAGATATTTTACTACAGCCAACGATGGTGCCAAATTCGCAGAAGTCAACGAAAATGACCTTATTGCGGCAAAATTCGAAAAGTTGAACTCGTATGTTGACCATTACATCCCTTACTACATAGGAAACTTCAGCATGTTGAAATGAAGATATATAAGCCTCAACAATCCTCTGGCTTTTAGGCTTTTTGCAATTTCAACACAGCATATACTTACCAAGGCCTTTCAATTTCGCAGATACAAAAACTTCAAGTGCATCGCGCATGATAAATTTTTCGAGGTCAACTTGTATCAACAGAATCCCACCAATAGGCATCACTGGAGGGCCAACATCGCTCGACCCGCTACAGATATCGATCTGGTATATCGACAGAAGAAGGAAAAGTCCACGCAGGCTATCAAAACCGAAGATATGAAGCAAAAAGATCATGATCGTGAGCCAGAACATGGTGATTCTTCGGGTTCCGGCGTGCCTGATCCAACCTCGCAGGTTAACAAGGTGAGTTGCAAAATCTCGGACAGCTATCACAGGAAGCAATTGCTGATATGGAGTTTAGGCAGCATCTGAGTTGGACATCCCGGCTTTGAAGTCAGTTCTTCGGTTTTTACTTCCAGCAGCCAAGACAAAGCTTGGATCAAACCCGCTTTTGTCTCTGCTTTCTCTGGATTGGGTCAACACAGAACTCAGCCTTGGCCTCGAGATCGAGGACCTTTGGATTTCCGAGTTAAAAAGTGACAACATTGCTACCTTTATATGCAGTTATATCAAATTATCTGCCGGCAACTCAGCTACGCAGGAAGTCGCCAGAACCGAATTTTTGGTGAGTGGCGCGATTCGCCACGTAGATTTACCTAAAGACGAGATCCACGGGCGGAATAAACTCCAAGGCGTTGTTGAGAATGTCCTCGATCTTTGCAATGCTTTAGATTGGGTATCCAAATGCCGGGAGGGAATACTCCGTATGTTTACCGTCGCACCTGACGAGCGCCTTCTTGAGCTCGTTCGACGCAAAGATGACGAATACTATGACACTTGTATAAAGGTATAACATCACTTGAGCTTGCATCTAAATCTTATAGAAACATGGGCTTACTTGTTTCCCAGATGGCATCAAGCGCAGATCGGGAAGCAGGCGATAATGATGACGACAACCAGTACGAGTACAGCGACGAGTACAACTACAACAACAGTGACGACTACGAAGCGTCCTCCCCTGACTTTGACAAAGATCTCACAGCATGTGACAAAGAGTGCGGTTATTGTGGAAGATGTCCTTATTAATTGCTGTGGAAGATGGATGGCTTACCCACTATTGGATTTAAGGGAGACGGCACTTGAAATTCCGTGGAATGGCTATATTGTCAGTTGCACAGTTTGTAGTAATTCAAGCAACCGTTTTGTGAAAGCATGTAGTCAGAGCCAAATATGCGTGAGTGCAGAGATTGGTACCGTCAATTTTCTATCGAGCCTACAATACTTTAAACGCCTATCTTCATTTTGCTTTACGATATTTTCCGCTGAACTTTGAGTACCAGAGGATTTTTTTGCCAGGCGTATCCCTTGATATTGCCGTACGGGATTTCCCGTCGATGGTCTGCCAATAAAATTATCCTTTTATATGCGCTTTGGCTCCATTTTGACTCAATAGCCAAGCTTTGAGCTTGCCATACAGAGTCGGGCTATCGATAAGTCTTTGCTTTCCTATCCTCAGAAATCTAAATTAGCCATCAGCATTAGTCTTCTGTACTAGGCTATACAGCAGTTCCATACAATCTCATTTTGAGTTTACTTCTGCTATCTACAGATATCCTACCCTTCTAATCTACCTTAAAACGCCTCTAAATACGTCACGTAAGCGGTTCATTTTGGTACATTATTGATATAGTTTTCTAATAGAAGATTGAATAATTGCAGAATTTCCCGTTTGGAGATAGTCTTGTTAGAATGGATATAATCTTTTGCTTGAAACAAAAGCAATCATAGTTCACTGTAAACCGTAACGGCGCCAAAGGTTTCCATACCCTGATAAGCCAACACATTGAAGGTTTGATCAGTCTGAAAATTTTCAGAAATCACCCCCGTGATATGCTTAAAAAGTCCCCAGAAAGTATCGGACAGCCATCAGAAAATATCAGACATTGATCAATTCGTACGGCTATATAAATCTCATCTTTTCCAACTTGGTCTCCATCTATTTCTTCCCATTTATCACTTATACATTTATTGAGATCCAGACAATCTACACTAATCTTGGAAAGTACAAGGCACTTCCAAGAGACA
This sequence comes from Trichoderma guizhouense, assembly GCA_002022785.1. Taxonomy (NCBI): domain Eukaryota; kingdom Fungi; phylum Ascomycota; class Sordariomycetes; order Hypocreales; family Hypocreaceae; genus Trichoderma; species Trichoderma guizhouense. The sequence continues at coordinate 131,431 of LVVK01000003.1, read as the reverse complement.
ACACCAAGAAAGAACAAGTGAAACGCTGCGAAAAAGCCTTTCCTTATTGAGACTGTCGTGAACATGGCTTCTACTAGGGGACATATCGTGGTTGTTAATGGGAGCAGAGGAGCTCATGCCACTTGGAACTGGAGTTCTCGAGTGCTTCCTTTCAAAGGCGTCTCTAAAGAACCTGGATATACCGTGGTTGTCGACGAAACTAAAGCAGCTGTAGCTTGTGCTGCTACTCGCGGGGCTACCAATCCTGCCCCCACTACGCAATGGATTGACACTCTCCCCGCTCTATCCAAGGTGGTCGACGCTCTCACAGGGCTTCCAGTTGATACACCATCAATCTTCGTCGACCTCGAGGAACAAAATCTTTCTCGACATGGTGCCATCTCGATATTGCAGATCCACGTCCGTCCCACCAACACAACTTACCTCATCGACGTTCAATCCTTGGGCTCCAAATGCTTCTCCACGCCTGGAGAAACTCGCTGGACATTGAAAGCGATCTTAGAATCGCCCTACATTCCAAAGGTGTTTTTCGATGTCCGAAGCGATTCGGATGCCTTGTTTGTCATTTTCGACATCACCCTAAACGGCGTCATCGATCTACAGCTCATGGAATTCGCCGTCCGCTCTCATCAGGAGAAAAAATGGGTTCAAGGGCTCGAAAAGTGCGTCCGATACCACGCAACATTTTCTCGGTTCGAGAAACTCAGATGGAACCAGACGAAGGAGCAAGGCAGAGCTTTGTTCGCACCTGAATTGGGCGGAAGCTTTCAGGCGTTCCATCAGCGCCCCTTAGCATCGGCCCTTTTGGAGTATTGCGTCAAAGACGTGTCTGTTATGCCTTGCCTGTGGGCATACTATGACAGCCGGATGACGAAGCAGTTGTGGGATGAGGTAATCGCAGCCTCAGCACTGAGGGTTTGGGAGACACATGCGCCGGATTACACTTCCGCCGGACGGCACATGGCACTGGCTCCCCTTTCGATGATTCACACAAGCGTTGTTGATGAGTGGCGGCGCTTGTACGAGTCCCTCCCACGCCCCGGCTGGTGCCCTTCAGTGATAACGGGATTTAGTAGCGATACTCCTGCGGGCAGCCTTTTCGACAGTGCTGCTAGCTCTGCTTCTAGTGCTTCTACTGGTACTTCGTAAACCTATTCCATGGGGCAATGGGGGCAGCAATATATCGAAGCATCAAGGCTTGTTCTGATGCGGAATAAAATGTTACCCAGGAGGAGGTTGAAACTGGTGTCGGGCAGTATGTAGTAGTCCGAACAAATGAGTCGTATGTTTTCTGCTTTCAATATTTTTAAATCATAGTTAGAATTAAGACAGGTTGCTAGATTTTAGTAGTAATGAATGCATAGAGGTTCAGTTCAATCTCAACTCCAAAATACATGTGCATCCATACAGTCGAAATGATTCCGTATTGGGCAATTTCTGTTACCCCAGCTTGCCCAGTCCCAATGTGGCGGTACTCGGTACCTGCTAAGAGAATGCGCTAATGACACACGCAGCCGGTAGCAGGTACAGTGAACCTTTTAACGGCAATATTATCCGCCGCCCAATCATGGCGAGGGCAAATCCTTTTACGGAGATGCAAAAACAGCGTCTAACTGAGTCGAGTATAAACGAGCGAGCTCCACCGCGGAGGGACGCATGATTTGCTTGTGATGATCCAAAGAGAGATAAAGACGGGAGATGTGATTGTTAATAGCCTTGGAACAGGTGGAGAGTGTGAGTAACTCGTACGTGAAAGATACAGATCTAGTGACATACATATAGAGACCGGAGGCCCATCGGCGAGTGAAGACTCACGACAGGACACTTGTACAAGGCCATTGTCAACGTTAAAAGTTGAGACAAAAAAAAGAGAGAAAAGAGAAAAAGACAAGCAATAGAGAGGAACGGAAGCAGGAACAACAACAACTCACTCACTCACTCAATCAGCCATGTATCTTCGTGGCGATCACGCAGAGACAGACCTCCGCGTCTTGCGGCAACTCGTCCGCGAAAATCCCCTCGGCCTCTTCACCACCGCCATCTCCTCGCCATCCTATCCCCTCATCCAGTCCAGCCACATCCCCTTCATCCTCGACGTTGAGGATGAATCCAGCGAGACCGAGCTCGGCCAGCTGAGGGCTCACATGGCCCGCGCCAACCCCCAGAGCAAGGCAATCATCGACGAGATCAAGGAGCGTCAGGCCGCAGGAGACAACTCGCGGACACTGCAGCAAGATGTTCTGGTCATGTTCACATCCGCAGTCCAGCACTACGTCACGCCAAAGTTCTACACGGCGACCAAGCCGGTGACGGGCAAAGTAGTGGGCACATGGAACTATGCCGCCGTCCAGATCTACGGCAAGGCGACGTTCTACATTGATCCCAACGCAGAGGAGACAACGGCTTTCCTCAATAGCCAGATTGACGCCCTGTCGAGCTTCAACGAAAAGGTCACCATGGGCTACACAGGAGAGGGATCCAGGCCCAAGCCGTGGCAAGTGTCTGATGCGCCAACGCCGTACCTCAACATCATGAAGAAGGCCATCATCGGCGTGGAGATTAAGATTGAGAGGATGGAGGGCAAGTTTAAGATGAGCCAGGAGATGGGAGATGGGGACACTGACGGAGTGGTGAAAGGGTTCAACGACCTGGGGACGGATATGGGGAGCAAGATGGCGAGCACGGTGGAGGCACGGAGGGAGATTAAGAAGCAGAAGAAGGCGGCCAAGGAGAGCGAGTGATGCGATTTTTTTTTTATTCAATGACTTGTGAACGGAATAGATTTCCTGTCTGACATGTGGAATAGACTGGAGTCGACCTGATACAGATGTAGATACAGACATTATAAGCGTAGAAAAGGGCACAGAGAAGGGAAAAACCAGCGCGGTATTCAACAACAAATGAGAGTGTTATTTTCAACAGAGATTATGTATATGAATCAATATTGACAACCAATTGAATTGCAATGCGTCACTTACGATAGTAATTATAGCAGATACATAGGGATGAAGATGATGAAGACGATAAAAGTCTCCCCCCACCACAAATTCGGGACCCTTGTACATGTACCTCCGACAGACAACAGACCCACTCTATTTTCCAGCATCTCAAGCCATCTCAATCCTCTACTCTATTTACTTTCAACATCTCCATTGCTTCATCCATACTAAACAGCACAGACAGAGCTTCAGCGACACAGAATTCGCTCAATTGGCCGATATCACAACATCCCCACATCCTCAAGTTCGATCAATCATCCCAAATCCGAGCGAATCCACACAAAGCGACACGAAAAGAAAAGTCATGTCCGCCAAGCCCAAGTCAAGATGGGCAAGCTCCGCAGAAGACGCCGAGTATGAAGCTCGGCAAAAGAAGGAAAAAGAAGAAAAGCGCCGCAAAAAGGCTCTTAAGCTACAAGAAGAAGAAGAAAAGAAAAAAGCCCTACTCGCCGCTGCTGCTGCAACGACGACATCACAACCCGCAGAAACAAACGACGATAACGACGACGCAGCATCATCTTCATCACGGCCCTCCAAACGCCGAAAACTCACCCCCGAACCCGCAAGCAACAACAGTTCTGCTACCCTGCTGCGCTTTGACGTCGGCACCTGGAAGCCCAGCCGCAGCGTCGACAACTACGACAAGCTCAACGACATCGAGGAGGGCACGTACGGCTGGGTCGCGCGCGCAACGGAGCTCGCCACGGGCAGAGTCGTCGCCCTCAAGCGGCTCAAGCTCGAGGCCGGCGACCCCAACGGCCTGCCCGTGACGGGCCTGCGCGAGATCCAGATTCTCAAAAACTGCCGGCACCGCAACGTCGTGGCAATGGAGGAGGTTGTTGTGGGCAACGACATCTCCAAGCCAGACAAGTAAGAAAGAAACAAACCCTTTCCTGTCGAGAGCCAATGCTCCAGCTAACCATTCTGCCCACCGCAGCTCCATCTTCCTCGTCCTCGAATTCGTCGAACACGACCTCAAGAGCATCCTCCAAGACATGCCCGAACCCTTCCTCTCCTCCGAAGTAAAACGCCTCCTCCTCCAGCTAACATCAGGCGTCGCCTACCTCCACCAAAACTACATCCTGCACCGCGACCTCAAAACATCCAACCTCCTCCTCTCCAACCGCGGCCTCCTCAAGATCGCAGACTTTGGCATGGCCCGCTACGTCGGCGACCCCCGCCCCAAACTCACCCAGCTCGTCGTCACCCTCTGGTACCGCGCCCCCGAGCTCCTCCTCGGAACACGAACCTACGACGCCGCCGTTGACATGTGGTCCGTCGGCTGCATCATGGGCGAGCTCATCACCCGCGAGCCGCTCTTGCAAGGGTCCAACGAGGTCGACCAGATCTCCAAAGTCTTTGAGCTCTGCGGCGTACCCACCGAAGACTCCTGGCCAGGCTTCCGCCGCCTCCCCAACGCCCGCTCCTTGCGCCTCCCCAAACAGTCCCCCCTCGCCTCCGGCTCCGTCATCCGCGCCCGTTTCCCCAACCTCACATCCGCCGGCGCCTCCCTACTCAATAGCCTCCTCGCTCTAGACCCGGAGAAACGACCATCCGCCAAGGAAATGCTGGAGCACGAATACTTCCGACAAGATCCTAAACCCAAGCCGGAGAGCCTGTTCCCCACGTTCCCCAGCAAGGCCGGCCAAGAGAGGAGGCGGCGGCACGAACCCGATGCCCCCGTTCGCGGGCAGGCCGTTGCTCTTGGCGATGTCGACTTTAGCGGCATCTTCCAAGGCAGGGACAAGGAAGAGCGAGGCGCTGGGTTCAGTTTACGTATGGTATGATCGAACGAATGATGCCTCTGGCCATTCACACATCGGGCGAGCAGGATATGACCATTGCCACTCGACGTATCGACTTGCCAATCGAAGCACTTGTTGTTAGGATATGCATGGCAGCCATCTTTTGATTTATCGTACCATAGAATTTACACGCAGACATTCACCTGCGAGGCACAAAGCCATCTACCATGATCAAGAATTACATCTACACCAATATAGAGAAATATACCAGAGCGTACATCAACACAAGTATAATATACCAAAGCACAAGACAGTCCAATTCATGAGAACAAGGCTAGAAAAGTCAACATCAACATCAAGGCGCTCGGCCCATTAAATGTATACGTCATTAGAAACTGTAACTATTTTTTTTCTTGAGTGGCCCATCATGAAAAGAGTCGTCCGAATAGCTTGAATACTCCCCCATGTTTTCCAAAGCAGCGCGCGCGCAAAAGAGAAAGACACAAAAAGACAAAACGCCGTTGAAAATGACCCGCAAAGTATCGCCTGTAATAATGCCCCGTCTCCAAAAGCTTTAAAAAAAACAAAACAACAACTCAAATGCGCAGACAATGCTGATGCGCAGCCGTGGGACATGATTAGTTGATGTTGAGGCCGGAAACAAACCAAGTAAAGCTAAGCACGGTTACCAGGCCCATGGTGATGGCAAAGCCGAGAACGTGGTGGTCAAACTTGGAAAGGGCTGCGTTGCAGGCGTCGCAATGCCACTCGGGGAAGGGAACGTACGGCTGCGGGGTGTACAGACCAAACGTGAAGGTGTTGAAGGTGCCCAGGTAGCCAGGGTCGGGAATGGAGCTGATGGCGGCATCGGAATCCTTGATGATGAGGGTGTACATGGCGACGGGGAAGGGCTGGTCGGCCGGGGTTGGCGAGGTGCTGCTGTCCCAAACGAATTCAACAGAGGTCTTGAAGGTCATGTTTGAGGTGAGGGTCCAGGTCTCGGAGGCTTGTGAGCAGCTGATGAGAACATCGATGGCGGTTGGGGTGCCAAGGAGGTTTGTGTAATTCCAGCCCCAGGTGACGTAGTCTTCAAGCTTGTACAGGGCACTGCCAGCGAAAACATTGGGTGTCTGCATGGCAACAGCTCCTGGAGGAGCCTCAGGATCAAACTCGGTATGGTGTGCGGCCTTCTTAGAAGTGGTCGTCTTCTTGTGGCTACTGTCATCCGTCTTTGAGCCAGTCTTCTTAGAACCCGATTCGCTTGGTTGGGTTGGCTTGGCCGTGTTTCCCTCGTTGTTTGGTGGGTTGGTCGGGCTGGTTGGGTTTGCTGTGTTTTCCTCTGCCGAGCGTGTCAAAACACCTTCATCAAAAGCATGCGGGCATCTAATACATACCACTACCCTTATCGGCACGAACAACGAGCGCGTCGAGCTCGGGCAGCCAGCCCGGCCAAGCTGAGACCAGAGGAGCAGCCGAGGAAAGGCACAAGGCCAGTCGCATCAATGTCGCAGTGGGACGCATTTTGTCGGGAGTATGGGATTGTTTGGAGTGTAAACAGCAGGGTAAAATAAACACAGACCAGGCAGTCTGTCGCTAGCGTGTGTCGTTTCAAGGTATTGAAACCTCCGCTTTCCGGTGCAAAACGATGCCGGATATAATTAAAAGAATGCGGTTGCTGGGCCCAAAGGAAGAAAAAAAAGGTTGATGATGCTGTGGTTAAACAAGACAATGGCAAGCAACCCCTTGGCGGATAGATCGAAAGGTTTGTGGCTGTACAACAAGCGGGTCGGATCGTGGGCAGGTCGACGGGGGAATAAACAATCCGCGGCAGAAAAACAAGTTGCAGCAGGAGCGGACAAAGCGAGTGTCTGGACAGGAAAGTCGTCGGTCAGGACGGAGAGGCGAAAGCGAGAGACGATGAAGAAGCAACAAAAAAGGCTTTTGCGCTGGCGAGGCGATGGCGATGAAGAGAAGAAGGGAGGAAAAGGGGAGGAGAACGAATGAGTGCCAAACGCCGAGATTTCCTTCTTGCTCATGTTCCGTGTACTGACTGTACAAGGGCCAAGGTACATTCACGAGGTACCTCGTAGTTCCCGGGCTGCGGGCTGCGACCAGAAGACAATGCACCGCGCCATTGCCGAGAGAGGATTAGCAGCAGATGCGTTAGACAGGGGTAACTTGGTGAGCCCTTGCCGGATGAGGGATGGCGTAGGTATAAATAAAAAGCAAAATCTCGCCCTTGGCCGAAGCCAGCAAGGGGCAAGTACTTGGGAGATGTATGGAGAGTGCAGCCAAATTACATGTACCTACGGTGATGCTTAAGCGATGAGATGAGAGCTGAGAGCTGGGAGAGCCTGCAGACGGTGATTCCAGAGGATCCGAAGGGCCTACGTACTGTACTACAGTAATGAGGGTACTGAACTCGCAGGTACTATACCGTCTGTAAAACAAAAATGAGAGAGGTCTGAGTGAATGCGTGATGAAGATGAGAGTGCAAGTAAGTAACACCACTACACCACAACTTCACTACCACTACAGTAAGACTTGGTCGTACGATCACACATAGTTATAAAAAGAAATTCTCCTGCACAGCAAAACAGCTACGGAGAATTTGATTCGATGGGCTCCCCGATTTATTTTTACCTTTTTGCATGTGTCCTCGTGTCTTGTGTCTGGCTCTTCGTATTCCCTCGCTGCTACAAATGGTGTGCATGCCAGACCCAGCCCACCGCCAATAGCGGCACAGGTTTCCCGCGTTAGCTGCCCAGCAGCCACCCCCATAGCTAGCCATAACAAAACATACGCAGCCAGCTAATACGAGGACCACCTTTTTGGTGGCACCGTGGCGATGCATCGCCGCGCGGGTGGATCGCTGGCGCTTACAAGCAACGAGCTTAGTCTTGCAGCAAGCACAGAACAAGCTGATGCTGGATGCTCGAGGATCCATGCGTGACAATTTGCAGTTCGTATTGGGCGGGAGTGCCACTGGACAAGCTGCAAGTCATCATCAGATGGCCCCAGACTCTATATATAAGTACTCTGCAGTACTCGTAGTTGTCCATATCTATTACCCGGCATGTATTTATATCAATGCCTAGCCCAGCAAGCAAGAGGCGCGTCGCAGCTCGCGTCAGCTCATCCATTTTAGTGCTGCGAGCTGTCACCAGGTGTTTAATTTAGTCCACTGGAATTGACTGCATCCCTACAGTCAGGTACCTACTACCTAAGCTAACTGCCTTGCTATCCTAAGTTATCCCGGGACAACTACTAGAAGCTCGCTTGGGCATACCTGAATTCGGGAACCAACATCCCACATGTAGGAACCTGGCACCCAAACATTTATTTGACGCCCTCACGAGAAGGAGGTAGTCCTAGATCCTAGGTAGTCTTCATAATATTCTACCTATTAACTAGTATCATATACCTAGCTACGAATAAGTAGAGGTATAGATGACATTTGCGAAGTCCGTTGCCAATTGAGCCTCATGTCGTCTGAGGGTCCTCAAGAAATCGAGTGAGGGGGCATCCTCGGGTGCTGATGGTACCAACATCTCCCGCAAAACCATCAACGGCGTTTGAGGGCGGAAGCCCGTCACCGGCTCATTTAGCGAAAAGCCGATGGATTCCACAAAATCATTGTTAAATGACGACTGAATTGCCGGTAATGCCGAGGGCCAATGACCATTGGGTGAAATTGAGAAGTAGTATCGAATGGCTGCCTCCACGATTGCATTTGTCGATTCGGACTATCCATCACCGGCCGAGTGCCATGCTGTCATCATTATCAGACGTGTATAGTAGGTACGTAACGCATATACAGAGGTATCTAGGTTGTGAACCAACCCCCAAAATCAATAAGCAGACGTGATCGTGTATTAGTGTGCGAAAATACCTATCTTCAAAATACTACCTAGGACCTAAGTACATGGTATATTTCTCCTCCCTATGCCTTACTTGTTCTCCTTATGCATGAGACCGACGTAATTTTCCAACTTAAGATCGTCCAACATTATCTCCCCCTTGCTTCTCATGTCTGCCAGCTCTGGGATATCAATCTCTTTGACCATGAATAATTTTGGATCAATATGAACCGGGTCAACAAGTTCTGACCACCCTGTGCCAACCAGCGTCTCCATCATATTTATCGTCCCAGCTTGCAGATTTGTAGTTGTTTCGATCTTTATTTTCATCCTAAACTTGCCATCGCCGATCCGGCGTACTATCACGGCTGTCTGTAAGAGATGGGGCAGCCCTTGTTTCTTTAAGGAGTCCTCATTCAGCCACCATATAGCGCTGTTCCACGTGCCCTCAAAGCTTCTAGTATTGAACTTCATAGCACTTAGCTTGGTGCAATAACTTGTCATTGATGTAGCCGACGCCATCCACTGCCTTCCCGCTTCAAACTGGAAAGGTAGCCCTTCGGTCCTGAGGGCCATGTTACCTTCGCGTCGAACGTCGGTTTTTTCCGTGGCAATGTCAAATGTTTGCTTGGCAGGCCAAACAGAGACCACCTGTGGATCATAGGTCATTCGTGACTGCTCGTCGCTGAACTCGACCCTGATTGTGGCCGAAGTGAGTCTTTGAGAACTATCATTCTCGAGCCCCGCGAACATGAAGCGGAAAATGAGAAGCGTTCCATTTCCGCCAGTCTTCAATTTACCACCGCATACTAGCAGTAACTCTCCCTGGGCAAATGGAGACGGTCCATCGTTTCCACGGGTTTTGATGAGATCGCTGGAGTCTTTCCCTTTAGGATTTTTTGCACGATATTCGCCGCCGCTCTCCTCGATCTCTTCGAGCGGGATGAAGAGGCGATACATGCGGGGCGATTGGATAGGGTAAGAAGGTGATTATCTGATGATGAAGTTTAGACGTTTCTTTGGTTAGGGGGGAAATCATGAAGAAGAGAAAATGAAAACATTAGGTCGGGAGAAGAAAGGATGCCACATCATTGAGGCCCTCGTGTTGCTTTGTCCATGTTGAGTACCTATCCCTTTGTGTGCCATAGGTGCCACCTATGTACCATATCCGCTTTTCTTCTATATGGAAAGGAGAATACTCATTCTTTTACTCTTGATTGGCTACAGCTTTCAAGAGTACTTAGGTGGCGCCTTATGGCACTCAAAGGGATGGGACGCCGACGTCGGCATGCTCCAAACAGGAGAGGTCGTCATTTACGACGCAGGCTCATACTATGCTTACAATGAGATGGAGCTTGGGATATGGAGGGTAATGTATGCTAAAACCCTGGGCGCAAGCGCTTATAAAGAGGCATATTTACGGTTATGCCTACCTGCTGAGCCAGCGAACGAATGGGATGATCGCAACTGGTTGTACAGCTTCAAGTGCAATCTTAACTGGTCATTTACAAATCCGGGCATCATAACAAGGATAATGTGAGTCCATATCTATACAAATGGCAGTTTTGGCTATGTAAATACTGGCCCTGACTAGAGCATACAATGATATGTGTTCAATATCTTTACGAAAAATATGCCGCCTCGGATGAGATAGCAAAGTATGATCCCAGCAAGGATCTGACGCTTAACCCATCGCACAATCAAATGGTTATAAATATGTAGCCCTGGTAGTAAAAACCACTTTACTCTTCATTTCGTATAAACCTTTCTGGTTCTTCTAGGCATGGATCGTGCCACCATGTAAGATATGTGCTCCCCGGGCCAAAACTGATCTTGAAATACTCGGCATTGTTCAGACCCCTCATGAGAAAGCGTCCTCGTCGAGCAAACTCATTCCTTGTTACCAACCAAGTGAATACATCGTCATGATAATGCGTCAATGGGTATATCTCGGACTCGAGGCCTTGAAATGCGAGACTAAGGGCAGGCTCATTGCCGCTGCCGAGCAAGATCTCGATCATCATAGTTCCAGCCTCGTTGGAATATCTGCCAGTATACTCGGACAGATTTCGTGCAACAGTCTCTGCAATGCGATCTTTCTCAAGTTCGGCCAAGACATCGGAATGCCAGCTGAGGGTGGCTTCCACTGTCTCTTCTGACAAAGCGATGTAGTCGTTCCTATGAACTACACCGAGATAGGCCTCTAGGTATAGCTGACCAAACCAGTCTGCAGTATCATTGAGCGCCAGGGAATTTGTGAGTACGATCACTGCGCCTTTGGTAGAAGGAACGAGGTTGATAGCTGCCAAGTTCCCTGGCATCATGCCTTGGTGATAGAGGATCAGCTCAGGTGGATGACCACGCGCGACTTCCGGCATTGGTTTGGGCTTCAGGAGGTCGGGATTGAGACCTATAGCACCCATAGGCCCTGGAGTTTGGACTCGAGCCCACCCAAGGGCATACGAGGTCTCGCGGCGAGAGATTGGATTCATACTTATCTGAGGCGAGAAGAGAAATGGAACCTGTTTCAAGGGAGAGCCCGGTGTGGATGTGGTGTGGTTTTCGAACTGATGCTCGCCGGACTCGATGAATGCTGTGTAGAGTTTGACCAGATCTCTGATGCAGCTGCGCATTGCTGATCCCGGTCCCCCGACAGTATCGCCCCCTGATAGCATAGGGACAACTTCCACCACTGAAGCGTCATCCAGTGCTTGATAAGCTTTGGCTACATCATCGTCTCCTTGGCTGAAAGAATGCCGGGCTCCAGTTCTCGACATGCAAAGCGGCTGAAATATCTGGGAGTACAAGATTTGATCCCAAGGCTCCCCAGTGACCTACTCAAGTACATATCAGGCGATTTCATACCCCAGGTTGTTGTATAGATACTCGTTTCGAAACGGCTTTACTTGTTTTAGGTCGTTGATCAACTTCATGCTGTTTTCTTTGGAGACGAGCACGTTGTTCATACTGCCCAGCCAATATAAAGAGCTTTGCATCCCAGCTCGATGAGAGAGGCAATCCACAGCTGTCATGTGGTTGCGTAAGATGTCACTCTTCGTGCTGAAATTGGGAAGAATATCCTTGATCGGAGTGTCCCATCCAAGCTTTCCGCCTTCGACACAGATGGCCATGGCGGCAGAAACAACCGCCTTGGTCAAAGACGTGCAGGGGAAGATGGTCGCTTCAGTTACCGGCAGCTTGAGCTCTTGGTCACGGTAACCAATGTATTCGCTGTGGATGTGCTTGCCATTGTGAATTATGGCAATCGCTGCCCCCGGCGTGCCCGCGATCTGCATGAGTCGCTTCGCAGTCGGCAAGACACTCTCAACTCTGGCTTTGACGACATCAGAAGGCTCCATGTTGTATTGTATGATTTAATTACTACTTGAAAGACTGAAAGAAAGGCTCTCGGGACACATTCCAAAAGGCCCACAGCAATGCATTCTCTCGAAACTAAGGCCATGCTCCTGGATGTCAACATCCAACAGCATCCGATCTCGGTCCCGATGGTACCCCGCAGCGTGTCTATATTAACTACCTGTATTGTTAGCCAGCCAGCAGTTTGTTTGTGTTGATAGTTCTGGAGAGAGAAACAAAGACAATATTGACTCGTGGTAGACGACGTGAGTAGGTATAATAAGCTTTCGTAGTAAGTTAGGATTTTATAATTACTATAGACTTAATTTAATGTTTCATATAAAGAGAGGTTAAAAGGTTAAAGAGTTTAATAAGCATTTATTAATTAAGAAGTCTTATATATGAATCTTTGCAACGCAGCAATGATATTTTCTTTATATCTTTACAACCACTGCTGGTTGCCAAAATGCGACACAAATCCTCCAGCATCTTTCTCAATAGTAGCATTATGCACAACCTTGAGCACGTCTGCGACTGCTTCCGAAGGCGGTACAGGCCCAGTGAAGTTGGGCTGATACTTTTGAAACGCCGCCCCCATAGCCATGAGATTGTTTTGCTGCTTTTCGTTTGGATTGACCAAGTGGCCCGTATCGACTGTCCCTGGGCATACAGCCAGAAAAAGGATTCCTTCATCAATATACTGCGCTTGGAATTTTGTAATGAGCGTGTTCAGAGCCCCTTTGCTGACTGCGTAAGGGTAGCCGAGAGTCAGCTTCCACTTGGTGGTCATGGTTGGCTCGGCCAAGCCTGACGAGATGGCAATGACCTTTTTCGCAGTGCCTTTCCGGACAAGCGGAACAACAAGGTTAAACAGATGCGCGTTACCAACAACGTTTATGCGGAATAGGTCCAACATGTCTTCTTCTAGCAGCTTAGGGTCCGCCAAGCCCAGATCCTGGACATCGTCCAGGCCGGACCAGTCCGAGATCTTGCCTGCGTTCGCAATGACGTAGTCAAGTGTACCATTGGTTAACTCGGATATGGTGGCGACAGCCGCTTGAAGGTCTTTGATATTGGTTATGTCGGCCTGGACAACAGTGATGTTGGAGGCAGTAATCTCCGCGGCTATCTTCCTCTCTGTTGCCTCTTTGTCGCGGACCAGAGCAATAACAATGTTATTGGCATCGGCGGATAGCTGCCGAACGAACTCAAACTTTAAGAGTAGTAAGATACCGTCAGTTGATACTTTAGACAATGGTAGGTGTCTAGCAGATACGTACTCCAATGCCTCGCGAAGCGCCAGTAACAAGATAAGAGGCCATGTCGACAGCTATTTACGAGAGCTAGTGAAAAATACGTGCTTCGGCTACAATTCAATCTAGGCGCTGTTGATCGTGGTGGTCATTTATTTGTGGGATATGAGCGGGAAAGCGTCGCGTTTTATACATTGTCAAGACATGGCATGATCCACAGCTTTGACACCGATTGATGGCTGTGATGAAATATCTCGCATCTTCCACGGAGATGCATGGAGTTTCAACCACCTGGAATAGACAGCATCCTCGCGGATAGTTGCTAGACGGCGGAGTTGCAAGGCCTTTGCTTCAGGTTCATGATTGTCTTGAACTCGGGCATCAGTTGCGACCCCCGCGCCGAGGACGAAGTGGAATCTCAAAGCTCGTGGAAAGTTGCCCTGGTGGATTCGGCTGGTTCCGATCTAGCTCCTTGATTGGTCTTGTACCTAAGATCAACTAGGGGGGCTTCATCCTTCATCGGGTTTATGCTAACTAATCCCGGAGAAGCCCGAGGCCGCCCTTCCTGATTATGACGGGGAACCAAACTTGTCGGAGTTTCACTACATTAGGCATCTTTTGCTTAGCTATCGACTGCTCTCTTCTGTGCATACTTTCTCTCTCGCTTAAACCTCAGCCTCGCAAAAAGTTGACTCACTCACGTATTCGAGCCACACTCAAACTATATGGCGTCGTATGCAACTGACCAACAGAAAAAGACTGGAAGAGGATGTTGGACTTGCAAAGGTAGGTAAAGCTTCAACCCTTGCACTATTATTAGTGCTTTAAGATGGATATACTGACAGGAGACCCCGAATGGAACTGACATGCAGATCGCCGGGTTGCCTGCGACCGCCAAGCCCCCAGTTGTTCAAAATGCATCAGGTCTAATCGGGAATGTTTGGGCTATGGCGTGCGACTCTCATGGCCACGAACCAGTGATTCCAAAAGAGCCATGGTAGCCATGTCAAGCACGCGCTCTCTCCTGGCACAAGGAGGCGCAAAACGCCGCTCGACATTGATGTTGATACACACATCTTCCAGAGACATCGACATGTATCACTATCTTCGAAAGCTGCGAAATGTAAAACGTAAGTTTCTTTTCACAATTGTACATGTAGTTGGTCAATAACATCGTACGAGTCCACAGCGGGCTGATAGCTGACAAACTCAGATGAGAGACAGCCCGTCCGCTTCGTCTTCCCTCCACCACCTCTGCCCTGGTCTCCAGGTAATCCCGATTCCAACACTCTAGGACTAGTAGACTATTGTAAGACTCTTGTTCTCGAAATCCATTCGGCGCTTGGGGGCCACTATCGCTGACTCTCTTCTCGTACAGTTGCCAGTGTGTCTTACTCCACGCTGTCCGTTTTGGGGGTTGATGCCCGCCGTCTGAGAAATCTCTTGCTTCGTATGACTGTTTCCAGCAACACACTCCCCACCTTCGCGCTCAAATCATCGCTGCTGGCCGTATCTTCGCTGCATCGTGACGGTCTGCGGGACTTGGCCTTCCGGTACAAGATCGCTGCCATCAACGCCCTGGCGGAGTCGGCCAAGTCTGGACGCCCAGGAGCCTTGGAATCTGCGCAGCATGCTGCTACCTGCATGCTTTTGGCCACTTTTGAGACCCAGCACCACTCTGAGTCTTCAGGCCAATGGGTGCTTTATGTTGACAGTGCCAAGCACATCGTCCAGACCACAGGTCTTGACCAACGATCAGATCAAGCCGAGCTCAATCCTCTTCTAGATTGGATTTACTATTTGGACATTATGTCGTGGTTTGTCATGCGGCATTGGCGCCATCCTTCCACATTGCCACATTCGACTACAGACAAGATTTCTCTAAGTCATGGGAAATCTCCCTTGGTAAGTACAGCCGAGCACGACCGGCACATTCATCACATACATCAGGTACACAATCGCCAGCATTAAGGTGGCCTGGGCTGACTCCCGTCTGCTTCTATAGTTACTGAATCGCCCCGCCTCAATTCGCACAGTTTTGGAACCTATTGCCGCCGTCTGCGATATTCTCGTAGAGCCCCATGATCCCCGAGCTCAGGCTGTTGAGTACCAAAGTCGACTTCGCTCACTAGAGAGTACACTTATCAATGACCCTGTGGCCAAGACCACTATAACAGGATTAGATGAGAGAGAAGACATTATAACAGAGCTTTATCAGCTCGCAACCCTTGTCTACCTTTTCAATGGAACAGCAAATTCTCGTTCTTGTATTCCAGATCATCAGCTCGACGGCTTGGTCGATCGCGGATTTTCCCTCATCAGAAAGCTCAGCACGTGCGAGCGAGCTTTCCCGCTTCTGATACTTGGTTCTGAAGCACGCAATGATGAAGAACGAATGCTCTTGCTCGAACTTGTTCACAAGACTGGGGCAAAACACAACGAAAGCAACCTCATGCGTATAAGAGCGGGCCTTGAGATGGTGTGGTCACAGCGAGACCTTGAAGCCGATGAAGATGAATACAGCGACCTAAGCTACCTCTCCAGACTAGACACTGTCATCGGCTCCGCATGTACACTGCCATTCATTTCATAAACATATGAAATAGGGGTCATGTTTCAAAAGGAAAGTTTGTATCATCTGTTGCACCGGGGTACATGTAACGCCTGGTCCCGGCTTCATCGTTTACCACTCTCTTCGATCGCCTTTGTCCCGATCCTCTTCAGATCCTCAATCCCCAAGTGTTCCTTCTCAAAGCCAGTTACAGCCTGGTCCAGCATCGCAGCTGCGACTGTTTGTACTGGCAGGGTACCAAATGGCGTCAAGCGGAAGACCAAGCCAATAACAGTCCTGAACGGGTTAAACGGGCCACCGGTCATGAAGCCAGGCTTGGCCACGCACGCGTCGAATTTGTTTTCTCGGGCGTATGCAAGAACCTTTTCTTCCGTCTCGGCCTATTACAGAGTCTAATAGTTAGTACTCTATCATCTGTTGTCTTTGCACAGCATCCTCATAGGGGCACGAAAGAAAATAGAGGGTATGTGCTATACACGCATCTGCAAATACTCGATCATGAATGGCGGTTTCTTATCCGAATCCGCCTCAAACGGGTCACCCATGTACAAGAAGCGGAACTCTGGCGCTGGATTGGTCTCATGGAACGCCTTTATTCCGGACAGTGTGCTGGTCTGACAGATGCGGACCACCTCGTCGAAGGGATATTTGCGGAGATTGACTGGTGTGATGCCGACAGTCCTGCGATGAGAGTCGTGTTAGTTGCAATTTATACCCATATGTCATTGATCGCAGGAGGAAGACTTTGAAGCTGCGAGAAGGACCCGTACCATATGCAAGCGTTGGCACCTGTAAGCTCCTTTTTAACACCATCAGGATACTCTCCATAGTCGCTAATGACTACACTCTTCAACTTGGCCGCATGTTCACCGTCAGGGGTAGTGACGGGTTTGCGAGATAGGGCGACGAGACTTGTGACATCGGGCCGGCGCAAAGCCTGGCTGATGAGTTCCGTTGCAACAAACCCACTGGCCCCGACAATGATGAGTTTCATATTTCCAACTTGGATGCTGTCCGTGGACTACAACTGCACCTGGCGGCTTTCAGTCACGATATGTGGATGGTAGATGGAAAGGCCGGTTACAACTAACCCGTTTCGTGGATGGCATCAAAGGTACATATTTGTAGGAACCAACGCAGACGTTTTGGTCCGGGCCATTAATACATGTAACTACATGTAATTTTGAATGCCGTACCATCATATATGCCAAGGCTACATGTAGTCGGTCGATACAGTTCCGAATGCCGCCTCTTGCGGCCCCTGAATAGTAATCACTGTCGACCGTTGTGGTCGATTAGTAAACACAAAGTATTTCCTTGTCCCTACCAGACTCTCTCTCGCCATATACATTACACATCTTGCAATGCTCGCCTCGTCCCCAGATATTAACCAGATGCTAGAACATTCTTGGGGACCGTAACAAGAAAAGCCCCAGAGACCGTCACAACTTGCTCGGCACTGGATTGTCACACGTGGGAGCTGCCAACGCCCGATACATTCAAGAGCACGAAGCACGACTCGGCGTTGGTGGCGGCGGTGATCCCATTTTCCGACTCCAACGGGAGGACAAGTATGATGGATATGCCTGTAGTGCATGCAACTTTGCCTGATGGGCCTATTGGGAGAGGGAGAGCACGACGTGGCCAGGGGCTGAACCGTGAGGGTCCAAGAGACGCAGCTGAGTCGCTTCGGGTATGTTCTTCGGGGTCAACACGTGTAGAGTCCGTCTCACCCCAATATTTGCACATGGCAGACTCGCCGCGAGAAGAATCGCAAGGCCCAAATCTTATTACGGCAGCGCAAGCGGGTGGCCCAACAAGCCATCGAGAACCGTGTCGTAAGAACGGAGGAGACAGTGGCAAAGATGGCCGGCGGCATCATAGAACTGGCCGATCAGCTGCTGCAGTCCAAGGCGGCGAAGCTCGATCCTGACCTGATGCAGACGCTCAGGACATGCCTACGGCGCAACCTCAGCTTGGTCAGTATACCAGAGCAGGTAGAGTCCGATCGAGCACCGGCAGGACTATCAGACAGCAATCCACCGGACAAACTGCTTGCCATTACAGGTCCAGATCCAGACATCCAGGCTACATGTAATCCGCCACCACCAAGCAATCATGGTGTAGGGGAACACAACTACATGTACAACCCACCCGTGCAAAACGTCCTGGGCAATGGCTGGATGGGCCATTTTCCGCTGCCGAATGGCGGTGCCTCTGTCGGGGGGACCAGGCAAAGCTCTCAGCCGGACTCTCTGAGTATCAACATCATCCACTTCGCCATGCGACGGGCGTACTTTGCTCTTGTCGCGGCCGGTAGCCCTGCCCACAGCCTGGCTCTGTGGGCCTTCAGGTTCAGCCTCCAGCAGCGCTCTCGCGAGGAGGTACTGTTGAATCTTCGCTGGGTTCTTGGCCCAGGCCATGCCACGCTCCATCAACTGGCCAAACGTCCGCTCGAGGCCCTTGATGCCCTGAAAAATGTCCCCGTGCTCCACCCTCTAATCGATGATACAGCGATGCAATCCTTCAAGGACTTGTACCCTCAGGAGACGGAGCCGTTCCTGAGTGCCCAAGATGTCCAGGAGCTCCTAGTGTACAATGGGCTTCGCTACATCGACAACGACCTCCTGGAGCTATCTATCCAGATAGATGCTGATGGACGATGGGTCATACCCTTTCCAGAGGTTCGTCCCATCCGGCAGCCTTCGGATTTCCTCAGCCCGGATGTCTTTTTCCCGTCCTCGAGGGCCACCATCCGCTCCCAAGGCGGAGTTGGGTCCCGCTCTCCCAGGATGACACACATCTACATCTCCCAGTCAACATTTCTGTACCATCTATCCAGCTTTACCGTATGCCTGGCTCACGGACCAGCATTTGTGAGGGCTTGTGTACAGCAGGTGATTAAGGCTTCTCTAATTGACCTTGAAGTGGGCTAGGTAAAATAATACAAGAGCCTCTTGGTGCAACTGTGATGAGACCTGGATCCAGCAGGCGTACCAAATCAGCCCATGTACATAGGTAACAGTACATATCTTGAAAGATCCAAGGGACACGCTATGGAATGTCGACAAGTCCGTGTAAATCTAGTCAAAAGAGTCTTGTCGGTGCTTTACAGCAAAGCCGACATGGTCAAGTACATGTATGCGGCGAGCGGAGATACGAGCCCCCGCGAAGAGTGAAACTCGTGTGCTCCAACAGACCGGCTTGGGTGCTTTGCGTAAGGTAGGTAGCCTGCTTAGAGGAACATAGTCACCAGCTTGTACTAATCTCTCGTCTCGTGCAAGCGGAATTAGTACCTAGTCAGCACGGAACGGACATTGCGTGCGGTGTCTCCTCGACGGTCCGTTTCGTGACGCCTCCACCCCGACGGGAGGCGTTGAATACCTTGTAATAAGCTTTCTCTTCCAAAGGACGGCATCTCAAGACACATGAGTCTTGACAAATTGGGTTCCAGTACACCTTGAGGTACGGGGTTCGGGACGGAATTCGCCAACAATGGGCAACATTGTAGCAATCGTTGAAGTATTTTGGAACGCCTGCGGTCTCCTGGTCGGAGAGTTTTGCGCAACTCACAATGTATCTACATGTAAGGGGTTTGGTGCCAATTCATAAGTATGTAGCCTGCTTTTTGTTTTCCGTTCAACTCTCTTCTTCACACTAGCTCAGCTTGTCAACTTTTGCACCCAATCATACGCATATCCCGAGTGAGCAACAGCTGCGATGGAAAAGTCGGCAGAGGCCGGTGTTGAGTCGCCTCAGATATATTGTCCGTCGGACCAGCAACTTGAACTTACTGCAGATGATGTCAACCCGGCTACAGAAAAGCCTACGGAGGCGCACCAGTCAGAAGTAGAAGCAGAGGGAGATTCACACTGGATCACAGGGAGAAAGGTATGTAGCTCAAGTCCTAGACTATTCCGCCATTGCACGATAGGTCAAGGATTCCTGATTAGGTATATGTACTGAAACTCTCGTTGCCCAGCTGCTTGCCATCATGGTCTGCATAACCGCTGTGTTGTTCCTCGTGTTCCTGGACACTGCCATCATTTCCACTGCCATCCCCAAAATCACGGACGAGTTTCATTCCCTCCACGGTTTGTGATCCCCCCCGAAAGACTCTACTTTCCTCCCACTCGTGTGCCGGACGACATGTGGCTGAGAGTCATTCTGACCATGTCGATTTTCCATAGATGTGGGATGGTATGGGTCAGGCTTCCAACTACCCTCAGCGGCAATACAGCCCCTGACTGGGAAAATATACTCGAAATTCAGGAACAAGTGGACCTTCTTAAGCTTCTTCCTCCTCTTCGAGATTGGATCTGTGATTTGCGGGGCGGCTACGTCCTCTACGATGCTCGTATGTAACATACCTCACTTTCCCATACGTTTTCTTGGACAGAGAGCCAACCTACAAGCCCAGATTGTCGGACGAGCGGTGGCAGGCATGGGAAGCGCTGGTACGTCTTGATCTCGACCACAGCACTGTTGGCCTGTTACTCGTCCAAGACAAACTTATTAACAGTATACCATAAAGGCCTATTGACCGGGGGTTTAATCATCATCTCCGCCTGCGTCCCGTTGCACCGTCGGCCGGTCCTAGTTGGTGTGATGCTGGGTGTCTCACAGCTGGGCATTGTCTCGGGGCCCTTGATCGGAGGCGCTCTGACCGAGTACACAACCTGGCGATGGTGCTTCTACATCAATGTCCCCATCGGCGCGGTGGTCGTCTTGTTCATGATATTCGTCGTCATCCCTGACGGCAGCGTCAAGGCTGGGCCTCTGACTGTCTTGCGCTCTATCCATCGCGAGCTGGATCTCGTCGGGTTCGCCCTGCTGGCCCCGGCCGTCATCCAGCTCCTCCTGGCGCTACAGTACGGCGGCAACCAGTTCAGCTGGAGCTCGTCCCAAGTCATTGGGCTCTTCTGCGGTGCCGGCGCCACCGGCCTCGTCTTTTGCGCCTGGCTGCTGCACCGCGGCGACGATGCCCTCATACCACCGTCGCTGGCGGGCACATCTGCCGTCTGGTCGGCCTCCCTGACCCAGATGTCCTTGTTCACGACCGTGTTCTTGGCGGCCTACTTCGTTCCCATATACTTTCAGACCGTCAAGGGCGCGAGCCCCCTGCTGTCGGGCGTCTACATGCTGCCCGCCATCTTGGCGCAACTCCTGGGAGCCGTCTTGTCGGGGGCAATGGTCCAGAGAACGGGCTACGTGATTCCATATGCGCTCGCCGCTTCTGCGCTCACGGCTATCGGCAATGGCCTACTCGCCCTCTATTCGCCTTCCACGCCCGTCGGCAAGTGGGTTGGCTACCAGCTGATTGCCGGTCTAGGACGCGGTCTTGGATTGCAGATGGTATGTATGGTTTTCAAGTTCCATCCCAACAAGTTTGCAACAGCTATATAACTCATACTTTGACTCTCCTTTCTAGAGCTTGCTTGCCGTCCAGACGGCCCTCGACCAGTCGCTCGTTCCGGTTGCAACCTCGCTTGTCATCTTCGTACAGACTCTTGGCACCGCCGTCTTCCTGGCCGTCTCCAACACACTTTTCGACCAGAGTCTTGTCAGCGAGCTGTCCGTGAACGCACCCAATGTCGACCCCGCCCAAGTGATCGCTGCCGGAGCCACCGGGTTTCGAGGCCATGTGAGCGTCGAGGACATCCCCGGTATCTTGTTGTCTTACTCGAACAGCATCGACCGTGTTTTTTATATCGCCGCTGCGCTTGGGGTAGTCGCATTCGTGACATCTAATTTCCTAGGGTGGATTGATTTGCGATCAAGGAAACCGGTTGCGGCCGGAACAGTGGAGGCGTAAGAGAGGCGTATGTACATGTAGATTCAGGGGCGTCACCAGGTGCCACCGACTTACCGCTTCGCGAAATCGGGTATCAAGGATGGTTCATGTATTTGTGTATACAGATTTCTGGTTATATTTCTCCAAAGAAGGGGACGTTTTTTTTGTTTTTGGCGCTATCGATTGTAATTACCTGTTAGTAACATCAAGTTAACTCCAGAAGAGCTATTGCGGATAGAGAATGAAGGTGGTAGTATCTTTGAATGGTTTCACTTGATCTTGACGGTGCTTGGTGAGGCCTTGGGTTTGATAGTAGCTAGCTCTACAAAATTTCACATTCCAGGATAATCTTTATATAAGCAATGGGTGTTGATGTCTTACTAAAAGGAATATATCTATTTCACCTCCCCAGCGTGCCCGCGATCTGCATGAGTCGCTTCGCAGTCGGCAAGACACTCTCAACTCTTACTTTAACGATATCAGAAGGCTCTATGTTGTATTATATACTGCACCCGGTGGACTTTTAAATTAATCTTATCGACTTCTAGGTAAGAGGTTTTAACGTGACATGTCCGAACGTGAAATTGGCAGGGGAAAGCCGGGGGGGATTTACTCCTGTTTGAAAGACTGAAAGAATGGCTCTCAGAATGCCTTCCAAAGAGCCAACAGCAAGGCATTCTCTCGAAACTAAAGCGTGCTTCCGGAATGTTATATCCAACAGCATCCGAGCTCGGTTCCGATGGTACTACCAGCGTATCTACATGTATATTAACTACTTATCGAAAGACGTCTCTCTTTTCTTCGTCTTTCTAACGCGTCCGTGACTAACATATAAAGGTAAGCAAAGAGTGAATCTTGGTCATGGCAACCAATCCAAGAGAACAAACTACCGCGCCGGAACAAAACAAACACTTGAGCTACAATATATAGTTGCATAGTTATATATATATTGTGTACTACACGTAACTCTGCTATAGTAAATACTGTAAATTCAACGATAATAGCCATTGCCTAGTAAAGCTCACTTGATCTTCTGCTTTATACGCCAAAGCCGTTTCTGTCAAACTGGCCGTGAGTAGTCATCCAAATGCGCGTAACAATCAAGGTTTAACTAATCGGAGTCGTTTCTTGCCCATGGGAGAGATCTCAGAGAAAAGGATTGCATGTGTTCCGCAATGTGATCGATTAATTCCTTAGAATCCACTTGCCCTTCCTGGTCACATAAGGGGCATTGAGTCATCTCAAAGGATGCTGGTCTAGTAGAAGCATTGACCAGCGTAGAATACATGTCTTCCGAGATGCTATCGCCATGACTTTGCTTTGTATGTTTGAGAAATTCATCTAATGCGGTAAACAACGGAGGCCTTTCAATAGCATTCCGGCATGGCAAGCACTCCCAGCGCGGTGGATGATCGTTTTTCACATGGGTCATCCAACCACTTCGGTCAACGTACAGACGGTCAGGGTAGGGACAGTCTGCAATGATGCACGTATACGGACGTAAGTCTCCCGCTAAATGCTTCCTATGGTTTAGGATCAGTATTGGAATTCTGCGTGCGCGAGACATGACAATTGCTTCTGTAGACTTACTCCCAATGTACTCCCTGATGAAACATGCTGGGAAGTACCTGATAACAGCAAGGACATTGAAAATGCTTTACGCCGTTTTTTAGCGGAGTTAGACGAGGATACTCGATTCCCGCGGTTGTCAGTGTAAGTTTGGTCTTTGCGAATTGGAACGACCCTGGCTTCCGTTGAAAATCTGCTGGAGTGAATGGTTCAAAAGCTGAAGCAGACGTCGCAGTCAAGATTGTTGAACTCTGATTTGTTTTACCTTGTACTTGAGGCTGGTTCTCTATTTTAGGACTCTCTTGTTGGCATTGTCTCTGGGCGTATTGAAACCGGTTTCGTCGCCGAAGATTGGATAAAATCAGTCTTTCTTGGATAGGAGTAAGAAGTGCTGGATCTATATCGTAACTTTGTGGTCCGTCTTGACTTCCACGACCCAAGACAACAACCATCAGGTGTTTGTAAAGGTCTTCATGGTCTTCTCTCTTGAACAGCCGATCCGCTTTTTGGTTTCGAGATGTACTGCCGGCGCTGTCGGATTTGAGAATTACTACAGCCAATCTTGATAACTGTGCAAGTATGTGCTTCACTTCCTCCTTAGAGGATTGTAGTGGAAAAGTATTCACCAAAGGATCATCCGATCCAGTTTCCGATTCAGAATCTGTTGGAGATGGAGTTGACCATGGTGAGAACGCTCTTGGAGGCGATTGGGGTATTGCTGACTGCCCATCTTGCGTGCTTTCCTCATGAAAGTCGTCGGCGGGAATATCTTCGTCGGCGGGAATATCTTGGCCAGATGCTAAAAAACGTCAGCGCTGGTTCTTATCACTTCGTAATCTGTCCGAAATTATGTGACGGAACTTACCAAGTGCTTTGCAATTGTCAATGAGCCCTTTCAAGAGGATAAGGAGGCCTTTAACCACATTTCTAGTAAGAGGATCCACAGAGAGCCTCTCATCCAGAGAGTCCTTGCCAGCAAAGACGCCGAGACCTGCGGCCCATAATCTGAAATTTGCCAGGCTATTCTCAGCCCATTCATCTTCCATTAGGGTCTCGACTTGAATACAAGCCTGTAAAATCTGACGGCATTCATCAGCAAGCTCAGATATGGAGTTTTCTGTAACTAGAGCGCCCTGTGAGGCTTGTGGCTCATCAGCCTCCGAGTCTGAGTTCCCGTCAGTGAGAAGCCGGCACTGTCCTCGTGAATCATTAGGAGAGTCCATCGTCCCAAAATGTTAAAGAATATCTATGGATGATAGATTCCATGTACAGCGGCACAGTGGCCTTATTTATCTCCTTCTAGACCGCTCGAGTTAGGCTGCCGTATTTCTTTGATGCAATGTTTGCTCTATTTCTTTGATCACATGTTCTACCGTGTAACTTTGATGAAAGGCTTATCGTGTTTCTTTGATGAAAGAAATATTATGTTTCTTTGATCAAAGGATTGCCACGGTTCTTTGATGAAAGGACCGCCTACGTAAGCCAGTGCGTGCGTGCGTACACAACCTCAACCAACTCAACTGCTTTAACTTGCTTTACCTGCTGCGATTTGGTCACTCCGATATCGCCGTGCACTCGGGGAGAAAAGGGAGTTACCAATTGACGACGAGAGCTCTTGGGTCCTCTAACCTGCAGAAACGAGTGTGCAGCCTCGGCTTTTGGAATCTGTATGCGTCACGAAAGCCTCATAGGCTGTGATTAGGCAAAGTGTGGTTCCGTCGACTTCGGTTTCATTGCTGGTTGCTTAATTGCTCTAATACCCCCAAAAACCTCCAACTATTTTAAGTTGAAGAGCTGTAGCCGCGATCTGTTATAGTATGTACATACAAAGTAGATTACTCTTAGAGGATAGACACCACTACGTGTGCCCAAGATCATCCAGAGCCTGCAGTACACTCGAGCAGGAAAACAACTTCAATACTTTCACAGACCCCAAAGTCAACATTCTCTCGATTGACATCTTTTACGGCATGAACCAAAACGCACTCCGCAGCCTCAGTGGCTCTCTCTGCCAGGAGATGTGGGCTGAATTTCTCCATCTCACCTCGGTAACCATGCGTCTCGAACAGGAAAGCCATGACGAGATCGAGAAATCCAGCTACCAGCTCCAAAGGTTACTTTCATCCAAATGTTACTCCCATCCGAACACAATTCTCCAAGCCATCTCCGCCAATCTGCTTAGTGAATACGGAAATATTTACCCTGTAAGTTTTAGAGTTACCAGGATGAAACAATGTACATGTAGTGTATTCCGCCCCGGTGACACAATTGTCAATGAAGACAAATCAAAATCCAAAGCTCAACACCAAAAGGTGAGGGGTAAGTGCTCGTGTATAGATCACGCAAGTACATGTATCACCCCAACGACGAGATAAGGCTGTGAGGTGTCTCAGGAGAAGTGGTGAATAAGGGGGGAGAGTACAGTACATCCATGTACTCAAGACCCGGAACTATTTTCAAGCCTGAAACCATATTTAAAGGAACAATGATATCTCTTTGAATATCGTCAAAGTAGAAAGAAACACCAACATTCTTGATTCAATTCTCTTTTATCAATGTCTTCGAAAACGTCTTCGAAAACGTGGTTCATCCCACCAGGGACAACCTTCACCCCTGACGGCATCATCCGCCTAGGAACAGTAATTAAGGACTTCAGGCGGCCGACCCTAGTTTTGCTGGAGCTCGAGGCTCTTGCTCTTACAGACCCCAAATTCAGCATCCCTCCCATCGAGATCGTACCTGAGAAGGACCACAAGCACTCCCGCAGCCTCAACAGCTCTGGCGGCGGTGGAATATGGGCCAAATTCCTCGATCTCGCCTCAGCATCCCTTCGTCTCGAGCTGAGAACACGTTATAGGCTTGATTATAGCTCTGTTGATCATGATATTCACCAGTTCAAGAGAAATTTAACGCCGGAGGCTCTCGAAGTCATCGTGAATCAGCCAGCAGTCCGCCAACACATGGATACTGGACTCTATGGAAAGCGCCCCGTGTACATCGTCGCCGGACTTCGAGTCACCAAGACCAGCATGGCTGTGACCATGGAAAAGGGCTACACCCGGGCCGGAGGCGTCTCTGCAGGCGTGTCGGTCATGGCTCCGGTAGAGATCGGTGCAGACATTCATGGGGGGAGAAAGAAGGACAATGTTGACTCGTGGGAGACGGCGCCAGGTATCATTTTCGCCTACAGTCTCCATGTCATACGAGAGAAAGGAGCCGGAAACGTGGAATCGGAGATTCTCTCGCGCAGGACAGCATTCATGACTGGAATTGGAGAAGAAGAGGTAGAGATGGAATCGGTAGAAGTGCTACTCGAAGACCTGCTCGAAAATCCAGAAGAGGATAAGTCGGATTTGGTCAAGCACAGCATCGGACAAAATACATGTATCTCTTTTGCGCCATCTAGAGAGGCATAAACATAGGATTGGCCTTGATTAAACCGTATCTAGTCTATAAGCAATCGTATATGGCACAGTATTTGTCAAAGGCACCTGGCTTGTTGCAGAAAAATTTAACCGGGTTTAAGAACCTCTGCTGTTGCCCCATGTCGTCTGACATTTTCATAAACATTTTCCTCATTCCCTCCGTCGTCCACAACAGCTTTAACTTATGCTCTCGGATCTCAGTCTTTAATAATTGAGGAAGAACCAGCACATAAGCTAGCATAATGACCGCAGTGCCAGCCGCAACTGCCGTCGCCGCCGAGCTCCCTGGCAGAGATACTTCTGGGTAGAAGTCTCGTAGATGTGGTGGTATGTCATCACCAATCGCGCCGAATACCTCACTATCACCGCTCCTACTTCTCGGATTAGTATTCATAAACTCTCCTAAACAATTAGTGGCACGAATTGAGATGACGGATAAGTGTGTCGCTGGGAACGTCTCATCTTCGTAGACGCCTGAATTGCCCGCACTGGCGAGGAAGATGATTTGTCCATCTCGTTTCATCTTCACCTCATCGATCGCCTTGGAAATTGGTCCGTACGTCTCATTATCGAAAGCTGGGAACCCGAATGACATGGAGATGATATCCGCGTTTTGCTCGAATGCCGCCCATCGAATGCCCTAGCTGACGTTAGATTTCCCTATATACGAACTGATTTGGTAGAGCTTTGTTTACCTCCGCAACTTGATGTGAGCATTGGCCTAGATTGTTCGTGTTTTCTGCTACACGGGCAACGTGTACTTCCGATATCGGTGCGGAGTGAATGAGGACGGTCGCCATGAATGTGCCGTGGCCAAAGGAGTCAAATGGTACATCCGAGCCAGAGACAAAGTCCTTCCATCCTTTGAAGCATCTTGCCGCAGCCTCGACCGCCAGTAGTGGAGCCTCTGGGTTATATCCCGTGTCCAAAATGGCAACGCGAATGCCTCTTTCACCAACACGGACGCCCTGTCCATCAACAACTAAGTTCTGCAACTTCGGATGTATCGCCTTATTGATATCTTTTAGGTTACTGAGCCAGTTCTTTGGGTTGATACGTCTGCTCGCATGGAACTCTGTTGGTGGGAACTGTATATCTTCTTCGAGGTCTTTCCGAGTAGACGAGGCACGAGAGATTTGCAGTGGCTTCTGGTTCTCGCATAAGTAACCGGCGCTTTGATGCCCAAACTCAACGAGCCATTGCAAGGGCCAGACAACCTTATCGTAAAAAGCTCTACGTGTGTGGTCAATTTGCAAGGATGTTCGGCCATCTTGATTTCCTGCTGGACTCGGGACAGCCGCGGAGGTGGTATCTATCGGTCCAAAGTTTTCGTACCGAAGACAGTTTTCAATCGCCTTAATGAAAGCACTCTTGTCGGAGGAATTCTCCCAAGGGGTTTCCTTTAGCTCGTTCAGCCCTTGCGAAGCCACCTCGAAATCAGTATTGACCTGAGTAGCAAGGCTATCCCACCGCTGGAGATGGAGCGGTCTTCCTAGCCCGATCTCAATTAGCATGATGGCAAAGGCGAGAATCCGTGGGTATCGATGTGGGAGCAACTTCTCAGATAGGTACTCGTCTATGTTTTCTTCAGATACCTCAAACTGAACTGGCACATAAGGTTTGATTGGAATTCGTCGGATGCCTTGGCGCTCTTCGGGCATGAACAAGATGCAGTCGCTGTTCCATTTGTCGTATAGCAACCTTGTATCGTAGAACTGCCACAGTGCCTGTGCCGTCATGTGTGCCAATTCAACTTTATCTTTAAGCTGAAGAGTATACTTCTGCAGGACGGTCGTGAGGGTGATGCCAATGCCTGGGCAAAGTCGCGGCTCAAAGCCTCGTACATCGTGCTCAGAGAAGAAATTTCCGTTACGGAAAACAAAACGAATACGAGTAAATGTGTTGTTCCTCAAGATGTAACAAAATAGTCCTCGGACCAGATCTGATCCTTGTTCATGATTGGGGCCGCTGCTCGGGCTGATTTCCCCTTCGATTCCCTCCGAATTCTCCCTACTATGAGTCAGGATACCTGGTATGATGGCATTTACAAACAGCACGAGGTCTTACAGTGGTACGCTGAGGCAAACATTTCGCCAGCGCTCTTTGGGACCTAGTGCAACAACAGTATTGAAGTCTATCACACGACGGTTATCTTGGCGTGGCTTTTGCTGCAACAATAGTCGTGTCGGATGCCAGCGAGGACTGCCTTGGTTCTCATCGGGTCTGACACAAGTACAGATGGAGTTATTCCGCAGGCCTGATAGCAGCTTCCTTTTAACGGATGCTGAGTACTCTATTATCTCACTTCCAGGCGGATTGTCTAAGATGTGATCTATACTCTCGTACTTTTGTAGGGCCTCCACAAGATCCTCACAGTTTGTTGAGAGCTGTTGCCTCTCATTGTGGTCCGAAGAGTTGAGAAATTCGGCCAGGCTGTTGCGCAGTCGATCGATGTCAGCTGTTGGGGAGTATGAAGTACCTGTAATCTGCAGTGCTTATACAAACAGTGAGCTCCAAGGTTAGAAGCGCCCAGGGGTTCTTGGGACATGCTGCCGCACCTTTGCAATTGACTCCAGCTTCCTAGTCACCTTGTTCAACTCTGGTATGTCACCATTAGTGAGGGCCTCGGAATTCACTGTTTCCAACCGCTCTGAGATGAGTAACAACTGCGTTCCCAAGGAACCAGTGTCTGATGACATCTGGCCCAGGCCATGCTTAAAGATCAGGTGGCCTGAGTGCTCGACGAATATCCGGAGTTTAGTGCTTGGGTCCATGGATCCGATTTGTCCACATTCCTCAGGCTAGTCATTCCTAGTGTTGAAGTAATGTCTTGCTTTGAGCTTCCCGACCACTGAAATAGAGGAGCAGCTTTCGAATATTGAAGTTTGTGGCACACCAACCTCCCAGTTCTCGTCGTTGAGAAGCCGGTACTCTCTACTGGTAACTTGTTGGTAGCTCTCATCGTCCCAAGTTCGATGATAACCATGTCTAGGAACATCCATGGATAGGGCCTGTACCTATAAGCCATCTGCAGTTAGGTATGTCGTACAAGGACGTTCTTGATCCCCGCACAGACCGCCCGACGTCGGTTGCCGAATTTCTTGGAACGAAAAGGATTTGCCATCTGATGTTTGTTTGACGGAAGGATTTTGCCACGTTTGTCTGGCAGAAGCGTTACCTACTTAAACCACTGCGTGCGTGCGTAAGCAAACTCAGCCCAACTGCACCTTCAGTAACTCGCTACTCTGTTGTCACTTAAATCACGCCACGCAGAGGTCCGTCGCCGACGCCCAACATGAGTATGGTTTGCTCCAGGAGTTCGATGATGGGGTCGCTGGGTAACAGCTACAACCCTTGGGTCTCCAAACCTGCAAAAACAAGTATGCAGCAAGTGGAAGCCGTCCCCAGAACCTCGACCAGAGAGTCGTCCTCGTCCATTAGAGATCTATGTCGAGAATGCACGTCGGCTTTCGAAAACTGTACGCGCCACAAAAGCCTCATGGAACTCGACTGGGCGAAGTATAGCTCCGCTGAGTTCAGTGTCATTGTTGACTCTGACTCCTTCGCTCTATTTGTGTTCAGGGCATCCTTTGATGGCTGCCTCGACTCCGAACCATCTAAGCGATTCAAACTCATAGTCCCCAGGATTCTGACCATACTCAGGGATTACCTTATTGAGTGCATCCGCTGTGCGGAGGCACAGTCCAGCACAGATGAAGCCACTAAGAAGGTGGACTCGTCACTCAAATCCTTGTCCCAAATGATGGAATCTCTTACTGAATCAAACATGCAGTCATGCTTTCCGCAGAGCGACGGGAGATCCAAGCCTGAAGAACACGAAGAGCTGAGAGCTTTTTTGGGCATCATGTGTTTGCGACAACACACCAAGAATGAGTTTGGCGTTGAAGCCCGATACGACGTATCCAAGCTGGATGCACTGTCAACCGAGGAGTGCATAAAAATATCCCAGGAGCTCAAGCTGTCTAAGGCACAACAACGGCTCATCGAAGTGAACTTGCGCAGAAGAAGCCGCTTCCTACAGGCACAAGAGCGTAATCGACAGGAAAGCGTTGGCGACCCTACCAAAGCATCCACCACTCAAGGTAACCTGGGTGTTCAGGAAGCTGAGGAGAAGGTTTCGCAACCTATTATGACGGCACTCACTGCACTCAGTGCCGCAGGTCGATATCCCAAAGCACCAAAGTTGCCTCAAGGCGCAATGGCGTTCGAGTGCCCGTGCTGCTGCGAAACTCTGCCGGCCTGTTTTGCCACTGACAATGACCATTGGAGGTATTTCTCTCAGGTCCTATGATAAATATTAGATGCAGGAAAACTGACATTTAAAATAGGAAGCATCTTGCTAAAGATATCTCCCCGTATACATGCATTCTTCCAGACTGCCCGACACCATTCGCCACTTACTCCACGGTCCCCGATTGGGAGAACCATTTCGAGAGAAAGCATCGATCATGTCATATCTGCCGACTGTGTGAATACAATCATATCACCTTCCCAGGCCTCGAGGCCTTGGTAGCACATATTAGAACAGAGCATGCCGAGGTTGCATCCCCACGTCTTGTCCAAACCATGGCATTTTGGTCAGAAGTCAAAACTATAGGCACAAGCCAATGCCCCCTTTGTGATAAAACTGGCCTCGCACATTCGCCAGAGTTCGTCCAGCATGTTCTTGGTTGCATCCACGATTTTTCGCTGTACTCGCTACCCTGGGACCGGCTATGCCAAGATTGAGTGTCTAAGCGTGTCTTGAAACGTTTCGTCTATTCTTCATTCCATCTATCACAAGCGATCATAGGCCGAAAGAAAGTATCCGAAGCAAGAATAATGCACCGGCAGCCCTAGCGCCGCAGATTGGGGCCTTTTTGGGGGGACGAGATGCCTCCTCATTTGGCCCTAGAAGAACTGTAATGTCGTATTAGCTTTCAAATCAATAAAGATGGATGATTTTTATCAGACTTTGGAATGGTTATCATCAAGTTCCCATAAGCACATTGCAGGCGATGATTGAAAAGATGAAGAGATCTTGAAGTGCCATTTTGAAATTTCAGAGGAGCGTGCATCAACTAAGAGTATTGGATCAAGTTAAAGAAGAGAACCTTAGAAGACAAGAGGATGAAAGACCCTCTAGAGCTTTATCTTATCGTCGCCTCTAGCCAACTCAGGTGCGGGTAGTTTCCAGCTATGCTATAGTGCTGTAGGAGCTGTAACCGCTAGCCCCGAGCTTTAGCACCTGGGAAGAAGGAGAGACACCCACGGCGCATTCGGGAGAAAAAAAAGCTCCGGTTTTCTCTGAGCCAACGACAAGCCTCGAATTATTCATTCACTTTCAACTTCATTTTCACAACTCATTGCATTGCACTGCACTTTTCCTTGACCAGCTACTTCATTGCTTCTTCACTCACTCATCTACTGTTGAATGAACCAATAAAAAGTGCAATTGAACTTTGGCCGATGCCGCAATGAGGCCCGTCGTTGCCGCCACGGCTTCTCTACCCAGAGCTGCACATCTCGCAAGACAGCGGCTGCTGTCACAATCACGCACACACTCAGTTTCATACACTCATATAACAAGGCCATCAATATGCGTCCCTCGATATTTCTCATCAACTAGCTCTCGCCGTGTAGAAGAGAGGAAATGGTCTACTCCATTGGCCAAACAGCTCTACGAAGCTATATCCGTATGCCACTCTCACAATACAACTCTCAACTCACCGTCACAATCGTCATAGCTAACCAACTCTTCCTCTTCCAGACTACCGGCTCCGTCCCCTTGGCGAGCTACATGCGCATGTGCCTAACCGGTGACTTGGGAGGCTACTACACCGGAGCCGTTGGCGAGGGTCGTGACCAGTTTGGCACCAAAGGAGACTTTGTCACCTCTCCCGAAATCTCCCAGATCTTTGGCGAGCTTCTCGGCATCTGGTTCATTGCCGAATGGATGAGCCAAGGTAGGCCCAGCAAGGGCGTCCAACTCATCGAGATTGGCCCCGGTCGAGGCACTCTCATGGACGACATGCTTCGTGTAAGCTCCCATTGCTCCTTATTCCTCCGTTGTCTCCCATATACTGACAGACTACCTTGATAGACTATCCAGCGCTTTCCAGCCATGGCCAACAGCATCGAAAACGTCTTCATGGTCGAGGCCAGCCGTGAGCTTCGAGAAACGCAAAAGAAGCTCCTCTGCGGCCCCGATGCGCCCTCTACTGAATCCAAAGCTGGATGCCACAGCCCCAGCAAATACGGCTCAGCACCGATTGTCTGGACCGAAACAATCAAGTCCATCCCCATAGGTAAAGAACACTTCCTACAACAGCTCACTACATAACATGAAGCTAATCATATCATCTTTCTACCCATGATACAGAGCCAGACAAGACTCCCTTCATCGTAGCTCACGAATTCTTCGACGCTCTACCCATCCACACCTTCCAAGCCGCCGCAGCAGCAGCCCCCAAACCCTCCCCCTCTTCCTCTCCTCAACCAGATGATGCATCACCAGCTCCGGATCCCGCACCGCCAACCATGGAATGGCGCGAGATGATGGTCTCCATCACACCCCCCGGCGCAACCCACGCAGACCTCGGCACCCCAAAGCCCCAGCAACACGAGCCTCCCCCCGAGTTCCAGCTCGTCCTCTCCTCCGCCACCACCAGACACTCCCGCGTCCTCCCCGAATCTTCAACCCGCTACCGCCGCCTCAAGCAACACCCCGGCTCCGTCATCGAAATCTGCCCCGACGCCTCCCTCTACGCCGCCGACTTCGCCGCCCGCATC
Source organism: Trichoderma guizhouense (assembly GCA_002022785.1). NCBI lineage: Eukaryota > Fungi > Ascomycota > Sordariomycetes > Hypocreales > Hypocreaceae > Trichoderma > Trichoderma guizhouense. The sequence goes on along the minus strand of LVVK01000003.1, from coordinate 98,065 downwards.
GGCGGCTCCCGCGCCCACCCCAAGGCCTCCCCCAGCGGCGCCGCCCTCATCCTCGACTACGGCACCGCCGACACCGTGCCCGTCAACTCCCTCCGCGGCATCCGCCAGCACCGCCTCGTCAATCCCTTTTCCGCCCCTGGGCTTGTCGATCTCAGCGCCGACGTTGACTTCCACGCCATCGCGGAGGCCGCCACCCTCGCTAGCGACGGCGTCGAGGTTCATGGCCCCATTTCCCAGGCCGACTTCCTCGAGCTCATGGGCATCCGCCAGCGCGCAGAGGCTCTCAGCAAGGTTCCTGGTGTTTCCCCGTCCAAGGCCAGCGACATTGAAAAGGCCTGGAAACGCCTCGTCGACCGTGGCCCCAGCGGCATGGGTAACGTGTACAAGGCGCTTGCGATATTGCCCGAGAATGACGGTCGGCGCCGTCCAGTTGGATTCGGAGGTGATGTAACGGAGGCTTGAAATTTCGGGGGTTCGATGTGTACATGTATGATAAGTACTAGCTCGCTGTGACCATATATATATATATCCAAGAGCAGTTCCCTTTCTGGCTTGCAGGCTCCTCCCCTATACGTTGTGCATCTTGTTAAACAAGTGTGATGATTATTGGAACCAGCCATGTTCACCAAGAAGGGGGCTCCATCGATGCCTCATGCTTTGTCAATAATTTTCTATTCTACACAAAATAAACAGCGTTTGTTACGAAAACCCAAATTCATAAACTCCGAAAAGCCTATTCCGTTCCATTCTACAGCCAAGCGGTTCCAAAAGACTCGTCTTCCCCCCTTCTTCACAATTTCTTGTGTACAAGCTTGGCATCCTCGTCGTCGCTGTCAGCCTCGCTGTCTGATGCCCTGTCACCCTCTTCGCCAACCGCGAATATCGTCTCTCCCTCGAGCGACTCCCGTGGAATGCCGCGACCGGCAGCTTGTGATGACCCACCGCCTGGCACGGCTCTGCTGGTGCTAGCTTGTGCCGGCCCAGCACCTGTCAAACCGCTCTCCTGCCCGAAACCGGGAACAGGCTTTCCAATCTGTGCCTCTTCATCATCTGAGTCGTCAGGCATGCCAATGTCTCCTATTTCAAAGTTGCCGTCATCATCCTGCGCAATTTCGTCGCTCATGGCGAAGCGGCGGTTGTTGACTGTTGGTCTCCAAAGATATGCGACCCAAGCAACATCAGCAAAATAAACAATGTTGAGCCAGCCATCGAGGATAAACCATCTAGTCTTCCAGTGGAAAGGAACAAAATCGGGGTCGCCGACAGACGCAAAGGTGAAGCTGTTGAAGAAGAAAAAGGCAAAGATGACCAAGACGCTGATGAGGATGGCCCACCACAGCTTCTTGTACATGCCTTCTTTGACGTGCTGTTTGCGTTCACGCAGATCCTTGAGAGTAAAGTTGAGCGAGTTGAGCGTCCAAACATAAAAGGCAGTCAAAGTTCCGGCCAGCGGAAGGACAATAAGAAGCACATATGGTCCTATTCATATATCTTAGTAATCCGAGGAAGAGAGGTAGATAATGGAGTGAGAACTCTCAGCTTACCAGCACTCTCTGGTGATACCAGTAAACTCGTGACTGCGTAGACAATGCCAAACACAAAGTGTGCGGCAGCAAGCCATCTAACGTAAATCATTGTGCGGCCAAGGGTAGGCTTGACGACACCGTATCCCATGCAAACGATGAGAAGCAGGAAGAAAGAGAAGGAGTTTCGAGCCGCGTTGAGAATAGCAACGACTATGAGATAGACCTTGCTCCCCACGTTGGCAGTTCCGTGGTGATTTTGGAAATCTAGATAAAACAATTAGAATAGAATGAGTGCCTGTGCAAGTATAGTGCCATACCATAGAAGCCCCAAGTCAGAAGCATTTCAATTGCCAAAAAGATGAGAATGGCCGTAATGTAGTTTTGTACGGCAACTACAGTAGACCTCGGTTAGAAAGAGAATCGTGTATAGTTCAAGGCAGTATCCAGCACTCACGGATATCATGTCGGTGTTGAAAGTAAAGGAAAGCCCAGAAAACGGTAACCAGGGCGTATAGGATAGACATTCCACCGTAGAAGGGGAGCTTCGGGATTTGGGTTGCCGGCAGCTCTCCGTACGCATTTCGGAACTCAACCACGGCATTGTACTTATCAATGTTGAAGCCCTCTGTGATGACGCAGTAGTATCCAGTCTTCTTGATGGGGTAGTTGATCGGGGTCGGGTTGTTGAGGTGGACAGCCTTGCTCAGGATCAACAGGTTGGATGCCTCAGTCGCATTCGGAGCCAGAACGAATTCGCCCTTGTCGGTCGAGTTACAAACGCCATTCTTAATCATGCCTTCGTCACAGAGTGCAAGTCGCTAGTCGTCATCGTTAGCAATTAGGGGAGAGGCCAGGTATAGGTGCTGGAGTGCTTTACAGTGGCTTGGATGTCTGGATCCGGGATTCCCACAAAATCGGCATCTCTCCACTCGAAAATAACCAGACTCGCAATGGGGTCGTCGCCTTGAGGGGCAGTGTTGTTGAGAAACTTGACGAGAATAAACGGATCAACCGGCCCGCCCCAAGACGTGCGACTGTACATTCCTAGAGTATTTGTTAGCCCACCAGGGACACGGGATGAGCCCAAGAATTATGAGCATGGCATATTGCATACCTGTACAGTACTGGCGAGAGTCTTCCTTTTGGTTCTGCAGAGAAAAGGACTGGTTAGCCAATGCCATCCCCTTACGGGCGTCCAGCACTTGGCGCGCATACCATGGGAACCTCAAGCGCCTGGGCGGTCCAAAGGGACATGCCCAGGGCGAGAAGCCCGAGAAGAGGCCTCATGCTGGCGACGGATCTAGGCGCAGCGCAGAAGCAACTGGGAGTCGGCGATGAGCAGCCGGAGCTTCAATCCAGGGGATCCAGGAGATCCAGGCAGCAGAAGCGACTCGACGATGGCGAGGGTTCGGGATCGGATTCAACGCTCGTCGGGACTGGACTGTTTATTCAGCGACCAAATTGCGCGGCACCAAACAGAACAAAGCGCAGCTGGTCGGAGGTGTTTTTGTCGTAGGCTCGAGGCAGCCTGAAGAGGTGACAGGCAATTGTTATTGCGGAAGAGATTGAAAAGAGAAGATCAGAATCCTGGAGCTCTTGCAGCCGTCGAGGTGTACTAAAGCATTACGAAGTTGTAGGAAGTAACTGGATACGAAGCCGCGGGATTCTGGACCTGTCGAGGTGGCAGCTTTCGGGATTGAAGCGCGCACGGTGTACCTGAAGATGCGGGCCGTTGGGTGGTACGTAAGGCCAATTACGCAGCCCGCTAAAGTAGCTTTTGCCAGGGTAGCTCGGGGATCTCGGTACCTGTTTGTAGCACGTTGGTACCGGGCTGGTAGGTAGTGCTGTACTGATAACGATAAGGAATTGATTCAACTGTTATTTCTCGAGCCCATCGTCATCCGTCATTTTTGCAGGCCATACATAATCATACATCTACCAGACGATACGATACGATACCCCTTTGCATAGATGCCATTGTGATTTCTACCACATTTTCCATTCAATTCATCTTTTCAAATCTTACCTTTCGTCTTTCTTCCTTTCAAAATCAGCAGCTGTTAAACCATGGGAAAAGGCACCGACAAGCTCTATGTAAGTTACTATCCAACTCCCCATCTCTCTGCTCTACGCGATGCGCCCTCAACTCAACTAACATACTCATTCTCTACTAGATCACCCATTCAGAATGGTCCTCATCAGATGCCTACTCCGCCAGCGTAGGAGCCGGCGCCCGCTCCGCACAAAACGTCCCCTTCCGCAAACTCCCCTTTAACTTCTGCGCCGCAAGCCTCCAGCCCTTCAAGAACCCCGTCTGCACCCCCGACGGCACCGTTTTCGACGTCGAAGTCATCAGCGCCTGGCTCGAGAAGCACCCGAACCAGAACCCCGTCAACGCCGAGCCCCTGCAGAAGAAGGACCTGATCCGCCTCAACTTTGCCAGGAACGCAGAGGCAGACTCGCTCGGGGCAGGTCTCAGCGATGGCAAAGGCGACTTGATCGATCCCGTCACCTACAAGGTCTTTACCGACAACACGCACATCGTCGCCATCCGGCACGGCAACTATGCCAACGTCTTCGCCTGGGATACCGTCGAGCGCATGAACATCAAGGCCAAGTCGTGGCTGGATTTGGTCGACGACCAGCCTTTTACGCGCGCAGACATCATCACCCTCCAGGACCCCCAGAACATGGCGAGCCGGAATCTCGACCAATTCAAATATTTACAAGATGGCGAACAGGCGCAATTGACAAGAGAGCAGCAAGAGGAGCGCAAGGCCGGAAACATCAACGCCGGAGCTCTGGGCAGCATGGGCGACAAGGTTCTCAAAGCCAAGGCCGCGGTAGAAAAGGCGCGCAAGGCGAGAGAAGCCGGCGGCGACGTCAACAAAAGCTCGGGTGCGCTAGAAAAGTCGAGACAGGCGGGCTCTGCCGCTGCTGTCCGGCAACCCATGATACAGGACCGAAAGGTTGCCGCAAACGCCGCAGCATACACCACCGGCAAGGCCGCCGCCAGCTTCACCAGCACTGGCCTGACGCCCGAGACGAGCGGCGAAAGAGCGCTGCTGACGGACGAGGAGTTTATGCTCAAGCCGAAGCGCGTCAAGACGAAGGGCTATGCCAGGATAGAGACCAACCTAGGCAACCTCACCATCGAGCTGCAAACCGAGACGGCGCCCAAGGCGGTATGGAATTTTATAAGGCTTGCTCAGACGGGCTACTACAAGGGCGTGGCATTTCATCGAAACATTCCCAACTTTATGATCCAAGGTGGTGATCCTACGGGCACCGGCAAGGGGGGCACGAGTATCTGGGGCAAGAATTTCAACGACGAGTTTGACGGCCCTCTAACACATGACGCGCGAGGCACTGGTAAGTTCCAAGACTTTTATTCTCTCCTCCAAAGACACACAAGTAGGGCTCAAAACTAATATGGTAATTGCAAACAGTCTCCATGGCCAACAAGGGCAAAAACACAAACTCGAGCCAATTCTTCATCACCTACAAACCAACCCCCCACCTAGACCGCAAACACACAATCTTCGGCCGCGTAGAATCCGGCCTCGACGTCCTCGCCAAAATGGAAGACGTCCCCACCGACGGCTCCAACCGGCCCCTCAACAAAATCGTCATCAAGGACATTGTCGTCTTCGTAGACCCCTTTGAAGAGTTCCAGGCCCAGAAGAAGGAGAAAGAGCGCCTCGACAAACAACAAGAGGAGATTCGGCTGCAGGGCGGCACCGAGGACGACAAGACGACGTGGACGGGCAAACGACTACGTGGCGACGGCACGTTTGCCAAGCCCGATGCGAAGCAGAGCATCGGCAAGTATCTAGACGCGAGCGCAATGGATCAAGGGGTGTCAAGTAGTAGCAAAAGAGGAGGTGCTGGTGATGCAGACGACGTGGACACCTGGGAGACACAGCCGCGCAAGAAGATGAAAGCAGGCGGTTTTGGAAACTTTGATAGTTGGTAAAAGAAGGGGGCAAATGACATTCAACTGCTACAGCGACAGCGAGATTTTGTCTATCTGGGATAAATAAATGATAATGTAATACAACTGTGACTATATGAAAAATAAAAACGCTGCCGATATGAGAGAGATAAATGCAAAGAAAGAAGTCGTAGCTTTAATAGCTCTTGTAAAGTAGTTCAGAAAGAAGAAAAGAATGATCCAAATCATATCCATCGCTCAAAAACAGTGAGATAAGAAGGGGGGAAAGATAGTCAAAATGATGGGCCACAGGTCAGCATTCTTCATACCCAAAAAGAATAAAATGAAGAGAAAAAAATGAAAGTAGCCAAGTATATCCAACGAAGTCATAGTCCAATAGAATAAAAGTGTAAAAGAAAGGGAAGGGACTTTTCTATACCACCAATGGCAAAGCGTCATCAGGCAATGACGGCAAACGGGTTGTGGGAATGCTAGCCCAAGTCAATGACTCGACCTTGTTCTGCATCATGCCTGCGACAACTCGGGCCTGTTCCAAGCCCGTCTCGCGATAGATGGACATGAGTCTATCGACAATGTAGGCACTCGTCTCATGAGTGCAGGATGACGAAAGGCCGAGCGTATAGAGCGGCCAGATGATAGTGTTGCTTGCCGTAGCCAGCGTCAGGAACCTCTCCGAGTCGCAGCCTCGACCATTGTCCAATTCGGACTGCGTTGGGTCGAGCAGCGTCGGGCGTGTGGCTACGCTCTCCCGTGGCCAAGCGGGAACGGGAGATTTGCTTTCGTCTCGATCAGAGGCGGGCGGCAACAGTGATGGCGTCGCCAGAATAGTCGATGACTGGTTCTGAGCGGTGACGGTAGGCTGAGCCTCCTTGGTCTTGGTGTACTTTACGTCGCGGGAGCTCACGATGCCAAAGTGCTGGGGCACGCTCCCAACGACAGCCTCGCCGAGCATGCGCAGCATTCTCATGGCCTTGACCAACAGCATCTGGTGGTGCACCGGAAGAGTAGTAGGATCCTCGACACTGTGGCACAGCTGCTCTAGGATCGTCTCCTGAACGAGCATCCTCATAGTCCGCACAGCATTCCAAGCCGTAGCCTGGGTCAGGCCGGGATAGACATGGCATGTACGGCCCATGATGGCCGGGTTGGATCTGGTCAGCCTGACATTCTGATAGCGCCAAGACGGCGGCAATCCATTGATGAGCTTTTCAAAGTCCTCTTCAATCTCGACGAGACTACCGACGATTTCATCCACGCCGGTGATTCGTCGGTGCTTGATGTCGTGTCGGATCTGAAGGGCCCTGTATAAGGGATCAATGACACGCCATGCCGGCCGCTTGCTGTCCGCCACATGGCTCAGCTCGTTACGCAGGTCCACAATGGACTTTGGCATGGGCAGGCCGCTCTGGATGCAGCTGATGAGGACGGAGTGGCATAGCATGAGGAACATTCTGACACCGGCCTTTGTTCGAAACTGTGCTTGGCCTCTCATGGTGGCAAGCGTGGCGGCGCCGTTGATGTGTTCCTGCCAAGCGTGCAACGTCTGCGGCGTGTGCCCCGAGATGAACTCGTATGTGCCGAGGATGAGGACACCCAGCATTGTGCTATCCTCGACAGCTTCACCCGGGTTTCGGAGAGCAGCGTTGGCCAGCTGGAGAGCGGTGCCATAGCTCTGCTGAGCACGCGTCATTGTCTCGCGATCGCCTGTGATTTTAGACAGACCAACCAGGCCGACGGCCGTCATGCCGGCGGATATGAGAGCATCTGCCCTCTTGAGCGGAGGTGCGTCTGGCCCCCTCACGCGGTTCATGCTGGGTGGCTTCCAGATGTCGTAGATGAAGTCGTAGTTTTGATAGCAGCCATGGTCAGTAGCGACATAGCGCGAGAAGAAGAAGGCAGTGCCGCGTTCCTGGAGAGAAATGGACGGGGCATAAGGGATGTGTACTAGCATGTCGTCATCGTCGTCATATTCGAAACTATCATCGCCATTGTCGTCGTCGTCGTCTCCATGGCCGCGACGGACGATGCGTTCGTACTCGTAGGGATACGAGTTGGTCTGCCACGAGTCGTAGTCGTCGTAGCCATCGCCATGGTCACCGGAGCCGGCCAGCAGCACCGATAGAAGAGTTCCATTCTTGGGACGAGACTTGAAGGGACTCAGAGCCTTTGAGGGCCGCGGACTGTCGCGCAAAACCAGGACACCCGCCGACGGAGATGGCGGTGGCGGTCCTAGAGGTAGAGGCGCCGCGTCTAGCTTCGGAGCGGCCCGGACGCCATGTTTCAGCTTCTTGATGCGCGGCTTCGCGGTGGTTGCCTTTTTGATCACATGGTTGCTCTCGTCGCGAAACATGAGATCGACGATGTTGCGATAGCCGGGGCATTCAATCTGGCGCTTGGTGCATTGGCCGCAGCCGGGGTCTTTCTGATCGCACTACAGGCGGGAGGAAGAGAGGAAGCGTAAGTAAGCTATACGGAAACGCCACACTGGATTGCATGATGAAAGAAGATGAAGCTCTAAAGGGTCAAAGAGGAGAGAAACGGGGATAGAGGCTGTAGACGAAGCAAACCTACTCGGATCTTGCGCTCTCGGCAGTTGGAGCAGCCCTTGGAGGGCTTGCCGCAGTAGACCATGATGTCGATGCTGCTGAATCAGTTGTCTCTCTCGCTGATACTCTCTCGCTCTATCTCTCTCACTTTCGTCCTCTTGTCTTTCTCTTTCTTCTAGTAAGTCTCTTAGTGTGATGTCACTTGCTCGCTCTGCTCTGTTCTGTTGGTGGAGCAGCAGTCAAAGTCAAAAGGCCTTCAGTCGCGATGCCACCGCGACGGTCCAAGATAAAATGCCTCCGGGATTCCGTCGCCTGGCTGCTGTTCCATACAGTACGCTCTCAGCCTCTCCTCTCTCTCAGTCTCTCTCTCTCGTCTCTGCCTCTTCTCACACACACAATCTGTCGCGCGCCTTTTTGCTGCCTGCGCCAAGGGGCCCCAAAGCCGGGAAGCTTCACGTCCTGCTTGTGTCACCCACTGCAGCTCGTCAGCCGTTGTGCTAGTGCTCGCAATGCTAATGCTCGTACCAAGTCGAATTTGGTTGCTTTAGCTTGCGGTTACGAGAAGGTGGAGATTGTGCTTGGCCCAGGAAATTGTCTAGCCGGTAACCTTGAACTTATATGGATGGATGTTGCTGCACAGTAATCAATCAAAGTCAATCAATCAACGAGCCGGCGAACTTGGTGCTTGGTGGGGGGCGGGACGGGGAAGTGCTGGAGCAGTGCTTAGGCAGGTACTAGCCCGGGCGCCCAGAAGCCACAGGCGGGATGCGGTACCCCGTTAGCAAAAAAGCAATGGATGGGATGTCTATTACCAAGCAAAGTAATCCTTCCTACCTAGGTACACAAAACACCAGACTTTCTTTGGCTAACAACACATATATAGTATGTAAACGTGCAACAAAGGATGCGAGGGGTAAAAAGGCATTGTACAGTACAAGACAGTCGTGTCACTGTTGGGAATACAGCAGTGGCTACAGCAAAGCCAAAGCGTCCACGTAGCATTAGATGCAAATGCAATACAACATCGCTGAGAGCCCCTCGCGTTGTGCTACGGCCAACTAACATGTACTAGGGAGGTGGTTTTCGTTATGCTTCCGGCTTGGCAGGCATCAACCAATTCTATTGCTGCTTACTCCGATCCAGTCCGTTTTGACAGGGCATGCTACAGCACGGGAATGTCACCGGCATGTCAATCAACCTACCTAGACAGAGAAATAGATACAGGGGGAAAAACACTCGCAGAACGGGCATCTGTCTATTGCTGGATTTGATGTTACCACAACTCTAAACCTGCCCAGACACGGAGTCCCCTCTCGATTCTCACCCCCCGGCCCCGGCCCAGTCCAACCGGCCGCCCCCATCTCTCTTTATTCCCCCTGCCATGTCAAAATGTCATCTCAATCGGCATTGTTTAAAACAGCGAGACGGAACGCGGCCCGTGCCCCCAACAATAGAGAAGGTGGGTGCAACGGTTTGTGGTTGGTGGACCTGGGCTGAATTCCGAGTCCGATAATGCAGTGCCATCCTTGCAACAACGGCGAGGAAGCACGGAAACTGGATTCAAGACCGGGTAATTGGTAAGACGCCTGGAAAATGGAGAAAAAAGTTTGCACAGGATACGAGTGAATGCAGCGAGTGGTGGTACGAATAAACGGGTAAACGCTTGGTGTCACCGTGGTGGTGTAAGTGAGGGACGAGTAGCACAACCAACGTGTATTGTTGCCTGAATAGCGCATCCCATACCATACAAATCATTGCACAAATCCATCTATCCCTGCGGTAGTCTGTTCACAAGAGTTGCTGTAACACAGAAATGGTACAACCTAGAAAGATACGAACAAGTCATGTCATCACAGCTCAACATGAAGCTTATCTTGTGGCAACACACATCCCGTCTCAAGGACAATCCGCTCTCCGGCTTACTCACCACATCTCCTCTTTGGTTGCAACTTTTTTCAGCTCCTGTCAGAAGGATCCCGCTAAGGATGCTATAATTAACAACAAGTCAAATCCGCCAAACCTACCATGATCGCCAACAACCTTCTTTTTCCAGAAGGACTAGAAACGGTGAGCTAATTCAGCGGGGCCGTGTTATGCAAACTTTTCTATTTCTATAAATAAACATACTTAATTCTGGTGTTGTCGTGATTTTATATAGAGTGTCATGAGAGTTGTGATAGGAATCGTCACTCAGATTGTCGTGAGAAGTTTCTTAACTATCAGCTGAAGGAAACAGAGAGTTAGAATAGAGTATAGCAAATTCATATATATAACCAAAAGAAATCGTCAAACTTATGTATATAACAAAATAAATCATCAAAACTATTACATATAACCAAAATAAATCATCAAACTAATACACATAATGAAAAAAACCATGTACCTCAATCCAATATATACAAGTCTCACTTCCATAGACCAAGTCCATCAACATCCAAAACAAACCAATATATACAATATCACATCCTCCTCCTCTTCCACTCATCTCCCTCCATCAAACCCCTCAAAGAGGCCCCCCAACTCCAATCGTCAACACCTTCGGATCCCCATCATTCAAAAACCCGCTCTGGTCCGTCCCCCCCGTCGCCCCAACATCATCATACGGAAACGCATACCCCCTCCCCCCAACGCTCACCTCGTGACAAATCCTCGCATAGTGGTTCGTCACAGCCTCCTTATAATACATGCTCACATCCTCCCCCTCCGGATGCGGCACCGCATCCAGTAAAGTACTCCTGTTCAGAGCAGCCGCCAATCGCGCCCCGACATTCAACTGCTTGTCCGACACGCCCGCCCCGTGCGCAAAGGGACCAGAGTCGCACGAGAAGATGTCCGCCTCCGAGGGCTTCTCAAAGCTTCCTCCGCCGCCGGAGAAGGTGAGCGTCTGGCCTGAAGCATCGACACGTCCGACGGCGTTGCCCCAGTCGGCGAACTGCATGTTGACGACGAGGTCCATCGACTGGTACTTCTTCCACACGGCGTCCACGTACGGGCGATAATACCCATCAAACAATCCCTGAAACATGACCCTCCCCGAGTTGGGACTCAAAGCACGCAAGTTCTGTCCACTCCCCCCAGCCTGAGTAACAACAAGTCGATCCCACCCGGCCTTATCAACACCCGCCTGCTTCTTCAACCTCCCACAAATCTCATCCAACGCCCCCTCCGGCATCCCCTCCACACTCGTAACCTTCCCACTCCCATTCTCCAACCTCAGACTCACCGGCACGCTAAAGAAATCAACATACGACACATTAACATACAACTCCGCCTCATTCAACGTAAACTCCGCAAACGCCCATCGAATCCCATAATTCGGGTCCGCAGGGTTCGTCGCCGACGGCTCCACCACCGTCGGGCCCGGGTTGACCAGAAACGTCAGCGGCGACTCCTGGCTGAACCAGACCCGCGCCCCGTCCAGCCGCGGCACCGTCAGCGTGCGGCTCCGGCCCGGCCCGCCAATGGCCACGGCGCAGTCCTTTGCGAGAGGCTGCAAGGTGGACGACGGGGAAGTTGGGAAGTAGGGGGTCGTGCCGTCGGCGCTGAGGAAGAAGAGGCCTTGGGCTGCGCGGCCGGTGACGTAGGCGTAGAGCTGCGAGGCATTCGAGTTGTTTTTGACCACGACGCTGAGGGTAGTTGGCGTCATGATGGCAATTTGAAAGTGAAATTGGTGTGAGTAGCAACAGAAGTAACAGTAACAGTAGTATTATTAAACCTCCATCAAAGTCATGGAGATTGTGTTATACAAATCATGTCAAAATCTTCTAGAACCAAAATGCTTCGACTATTATATATACCAGTACATGTACCCAGACAGACGATTTCATGTAAATCATCTCCACAGTCAGCTGGGCAGGCTTCCGCCCGCGCCACGATTCATGCCATCCACCATCTCACATTTCATCTACGAATCAAAACTCATATTTGCCCATCTCACATCTACCGTCTCATAATGCATCACATTTTTTTAATGTTGAGCATTCCAGTCAGTATAATCCCAGAGTCAAAAGCAGCAGTCGCAATCCCCCATGATTGAGCTGGCAGCCTTCTTACTGTCATTCAGCTGTCTTGGCTGTTATCCACCTGCTGTGCATAATCACATGCCCAACACTGCTGAAAAGGTAAAACCGCCTCACCTCCCCAAAGAAGCAAGATTCGAACAGCAAAGCGAAACATCAGATCCAGCTGCTCGGTGTCTTGTGGATCCATGACGGCATCGTGCATCTGACCAACATCCGCCAGCGCCTCACTTAGCAAAACCAAGCTGCTGAATTACGTCGTCATAGTGTAAACTCATCAGTGAAAAATAAAAATAAAAGTCATCATCATTCAACAGAGACACCCAACGCCTTCACAGCTGGCCATGTAGTGTCTCGGTGATTAAGCTCAGCTATCCATTATGATATACAACCAAAAGTACTTGTTTTCCTTCCATGTAAAAACTCCAACTCCATTCTCCCATAGCACACACAACATTGAAGTCATAGACTCATCATTGCATTCCATTCATTCCATCCACGTCACAAGAACCCATCCAGAAGAATCCTTCACAAGCAAGTCATCATCAACACCAGCAATATCGCACTCGTCACAATCGCCTCCATGCTCTCCAGACAAGTCGCGCCGCTCTCATCATTTGCGCCACCGCTTGGCTGGTTCGCATCACTCGTATTGAAAAAGGTGCCTCCTGTTCTGGCGTTTGCTGCCGTCACGTCAGCGACCGTACACACTCTGTCACTGCTGCTATCGTCTGAACTGTCGCTGCGCGCCTTTCGGCAGCTTTCGGCCCAGGTTGACTGAACATCCGAGTCTGAAGAGTTAAAGTAAGCCTTGACATAGCTCACAGTGAGGGTGGCATCCTCCTTGGGAGGGCCTCCAGACCACAGGGGATTTCCGTTGCTCCAATGCTGGAGAATAATGTGGCCCGGACCAGAGGGCACCGAGGTTCCGTTCATCTCGGCCAGCAGCTGGCTGTCGGCGTAAAACAAGACGCGATTGGGTAGGTAGTCGAAGCGATACTCGTGGAATCCAGCCGTAGGATCAAACGTGAGGTTGACCACCTTGAAGGTGCCCGTCTTGGACGCATCATAGCCCGCCTTCCGCGATGCCTCCGACTGGATCACGAGGTTGGCGGGATAGATCTTCTTCACGGGGTCAAACTCTCGCGACAGAAACTCCATGTCAATCTCCTGGGTGTCATTGAAGTACTGCAAGACACAATCAGCATATGTTATATATCAGCACATCAACGATCAAAACATTGGACATACCCAGAAAAAGGCCGCACAGGTGCCATTGACGGCCGTCAGCTTCATGCCCGCGCGATACGAGCCGTAATGCAAGTCCTTCCTCGCCGAATCCAGCTCTGCCACCGGAATAGCCTCATTCACAACGGTGCTGCCGACCACCAGCCCAACTCCATCAACACCATTCCAATTGTTCGACCAATCACCCTCCACGGAATCAGTATCGTCACCCTCACGAGCTTTCGTGTAAACATTGTCCAAACCAAACGACTTGCCATACTCGCCTCTCCCAGCCCTCGCCGAAACGTTGTACTGCTGCCTTCTCCACGTGCCATCCCGCGAAATGTCTCGCATCGCAAAGAACTTGCTCTCCATCATGTTGGTAAAAAACAGCTGCCCGTTTCCATTTACAGTTCCCTTCAGTGTCTGGTTCTTCCCAGAGCTCTGCGTGAGAAATCCGCACTCACAGTCCGCTGCCACCAGGCACGACATGAGCACCACCACCAGAGCCAACAACAGGCCCAATCCCCGAGCAGTAGCCATGAAGCAAAGCCGTCTTTTGGAGGGGAGGGAGTTGTGGTATATAACCAGAGAAAGAAAAGCAAAATGTTTACTGGTGAGCAAAATGAAGAAGAAGAAAAATATGATTAGATGCACAAGAGGATAGAAGAGACAAGAGATAGAAGCCGAGGAACAAGGCAACCAGCCCAAGCCACAGAAACACCAAGACCGTGAGCAGACAATGAAGAAGGAAATGAGCATGCGCTCGCCAGTGCATTTCTGCTTGGCCAAGTCTTTGGAAGCAGCTGCAGTACACAAATGCAATGCAATGGCCAGGCACGGAGCAGGAAAAAACAGAGAATGAGGGAAATCGAGACGCCCTGCTTTGTCTGTACTTCCTGCGCTGTAAGTTACACACGGTCCTACCCTGGGCTCGCGCGTCTTTCTCCTCTCCCTTGCATCTTCCGTTCTTCTGTCACAATCACCAACTTTCACATGTGTTTATCGGGGAAACCAAGGCCCGTGCCGTGTTGTTTGTTCTTGGCTTCCACCTCCTCCGCCACTGATACGATGCTTGTATGTACATAACTTACCCTGCATGTAATATAAGTCAGTTGGGCATCTTCACGCATCAGGCATCGCCACTTGACAGCCTACCAAACCACAATCTCCAAAGACTCAGCCTTCCCCATTTGGCCATTTGCCAGAATAATGTCGGTAAAAAGGGGGAGGACAGCAAGAGTCAGGTACCACCACTCCAACTGCCCTTCTAACCTCCCCCAGCTTCTCCTCATCGGATGACACCAAGCACGTCGTACATGCAGGTTTGACAAGAACGTGGGAAACGGTTGGCCGGCCACAAAAAGTAAAAGGTAATTAAATCATGGGCCGCTTCCGAGGAGCCAAGCACGACTCTAGTGCAGTCACATGGCATTTGGAGTGTACTTGGAGTATGAACACGGTAGAAAGTCACAGACATGTACACACTTGGCACCCTACGTGGCATTATCGGTTTGACAGAGACACAATTATTCGAATTGTAGTACTAGAATATCTATACACACCGAAGTAGCGGGACTGGCTCTCGTCCATGAGCACTCACACACACAACATGTCGTGGATGCGCGAGTGCAGTCATTCCGTAAGCATCCCTTCGTAGCATAACCAAGACGAAAAACAAAAGACACAGCACAGACAAACGTTGACAAGAGGAGAGAGCACACAGTTCAAAGGAAAGAAAAAAGGAGGAGAGAAGAAGAAGAAGAAGAAGAAGAAGAAGAAGAAGAAGAAAGGTTCAATGAAGAATAGCAATCTGTATATCGAACAAGGTATCTGAGAATTTGGAAATTGCCAATGGTAAATCAGACTGCAATGCCAGCGAAAAAGTGACAGCAAACAAGCAGAAGCGCGAAGAGAGAAAGTAGGAAAAAACAACCGCTGCAAAGATAGAGATAAAAGGAAAAGAAAAAAAATTACCAAGGTAAGAGAAAAAAAGGGGGCAACAAGGGCCATTAGAAACAAAAAAAGGGAAATGCGAAAAAGGCGGCATCACCATCATGGACCAGCCAATCAACCTGCCCTCGCAGTTCATTAGCTTGCGCTGCCGCGGTGTCGAGATCCAAATATTCCTTTCTCGGAGCCCCGAAATCATGCGAAACGTCCAATCCTTTATCCCGCCAGTATTTCCCTGCTTTCGCCGCCTCTCCAGAATTACCCCCCCGTGATCCTTTCGATCGACCCATGCAAAACAAAACAATCAAATCAAAGCCAATAATTAAGAGCAGTAACAGAACACATACTAGGACACACGATCACCTGCCCTGTCTCAGGAGCCGTCAAGGAAATGACATGAGAAACCGAGAAAAGAAAAAAAGAAAACAAGGAAAATAATTCAAACAGCACATTCCCAGCATTAGCCTTACTCCGTTCCGGACCGCACGCGCCACAATGTTAAAATTTGATAAGCCAGAAAAAATAAGTTGAAGAAAAAAGGAAAGAAAAAAAAAGAGGAAAGGAGCCATAAAATCGAGTTTTGCGTTAAGAAAGTCCGGCGCGTGTTTTCGCGCTCTCCTGATAAAGATGAACAGAGAGAAGAGAAAAGAAAAGTAGTCGTTTCGTCATCGCATATGTATTTAGTACACGCTGTCCTCGTCCGCTCCCTGCGAGGTCATCGAGGGAGTCGATACATTAGAGGAAGCTTCGTCGCCGACATAGCCGACAAGGGCTTCTGAATGCAGTTTGAATGATTCGCCCATGAGACGGGTAATTCCCCACACAACAACTTCGTCCAACATGGAGCCCCAGAGGCGCGCAACCACGGAGCTCAAGTTGGCAATGATGCTCTCGTCAAAGTCCTTGACAAAGAGCTGTCGGACCTTGTAGTACATGGCCACCTCCTCGGGCGTTGCTGGCTCTTCGTCGTGTTCCAGGCGATACAGCCACAGCGTGAGGATGATCATCAGGTCCAGGCCGCACAGGGGGTGCTCGACGCTCCAGTTGGTCGACGAGGTGCGCGCAACCCAGCGGACGCCCTGAACCACGGCTGTCTCCAGGCAGTTGTAGCACTCTTCAATCACCTTGATCATCTCGCTGGAGCGCTTGACGCGGTCCCGAGCATGAGACATGGCGGCAGCGACCTCGTACGGCTCGTGGTATCGCAGGGCCTCTTGCACGGTCTTCAGGTCAACCTCGAGGCGGGCGCGGGCGTTACGGTACATGGCGCGGGCATTGAAGATGAGGGGGTGACCTTTGTGGGGAGCGCTAAGGGGCACCACGACAGATTCCGGTTCGCACAGGTCCAACGACTTCTCCCACGTCTCCAGGGCGAGTCTAAGTTTGTACTCGGTCACGACATCCTGCAAGGCCTCTGGGCTACGTTTGTGATACCATACTTCGAGGAACAAGGCATTGATCATAACACGGGTGGAAAAGGCGCTGTACTTGATCGCTTCACCCTGGAAGAGATTGTCATGGGCTTCCATGAAGATGGCGGCGGGCGACTTCTCGAGCTGCTCGGCCCATGCAGCCTCGTCGGCAATCTGCATGTTCCACAGGGCCTCAGTTGAAGGAAGCTGCAGGTCCTCAAACTCGTTGAAGCCGATGGCTGGGGTGTGATTAAACGTCAGGGTCAACAAGCCAAAGAAGATGTAGACCGCATAGTACGTGCGGCGGCAGCCCTCGTCCTCAACCCACTCTGCGCGAGTAGGCTTGGACGAGCCACGGGCCTCCTGGCGAAGCTTGAGCTCGTAACGGTTTCCAGCCACCATGTTGGCGAGGAGACTCTTGATGGAGCACGCCCACTCCAAGCCCTTGGGGTCGCCGCTCCAGCTGGCAAAGATCATGTTGAGGAGAGAGCTCTGCATGGTCCACAGGGGACACTTGCGAGAGCTAAAGTTCTCCTTGTTCTGGAGGAACTGGTTAACGAGAACCTTGGACCCGATGTGGAGCATATAGGCCTGGTCCTGATCAAAGGCATAGAGAGCGCCAATGCTGAGGACGGCCAAGAGCAGCGGGGGCGACACCTGAGACGGGGTGAAGGAAGCAGGGTGCAGGAAGGGCAGATGGTGGTGGAACAGCCCAAAGTAGGTGGCCAGGTAGCGGTTCAGAGAGCCCAGGCCGGGGAGACGAAAGCTCTCGGGAATGGCATGCTCTCGGTCGGTGCTGCGGATGTTGTCCAGAATCATGTTTCGCTCATCATCGCCAGAAACCTGAGGAGCTCTGAAACCAGCCTGCTGCGAGTCTACCGCGGAGGGAGACTGAGGGGCTGGGATCTCGGGGCCAGAGGCGGGGAGCGAATTGATCATGGACTGAAGCGCTGGCACAAGACCATTGCAGTTTCGGCCGCTAAAGGGAGGCAACTGGCCGTGCGACAATCTGTTTGCACCGGCAAAGGGTTGCGACGACTCGAAAGAGCCCGAGGCGCTCGAGGTGATGGAGTGAGGCTTGGGCTCGGCCATGAAGTTGTCCCACTGGACTTGCGGGAGGGCGATGGCACCAGATGGGTATGTGACGGCAGGCTCCATGACGGTGGAGCTTCGTGGGGAAAAGGCCATGGATGCGCCGTCTTCGTAAGATCCATCGTCTCCGCGCATGGCAGCGGTGGCCTTGTGATGCAGGTCGGCGACGAGCATGGCGGCGGCCTCGACATCGAAAATGCCGTCGCCGCTAGCTTCCATCTGCTCCAAGGTGGATGTGTCCAGGGCGATTGAGGATTTGGAGGGGCCGCCGATGGCTCGAGTCTTGGGTCCAGCACGACGCTTGCCGTCGCTGTGAAGGGGGACGCCGCCATCTTTGGCGTGGACTG
Source organism: Trichoderma guizhouense (assembly GCA_002022785.1). NCBI lineage: Eukaryota > Fungi > Ascomycota > Sordariomycetes > Hypocreales > Hypocreaceae > Trichoderma > Trichoderma guizhouense. Next base: position 79,988 of record LVVK01000003.1, on the reverse strand, counting down.
TGCGATCATGTCGGAGCAAAAGGTCGCGACGAACAAAGGTACTTCGGCACTTCATGCACTTAAAGGGACGTTCCTTGGTATCTAAGAAAAAGAAGGGAGTTAGCAGAGTTGGCAGGTTGGAGAGCGAAGAATGCTCAAGGTAATTTTTTCTTTCTTCGAGGGAGAATTTTTTTTCGGAGAAAACATACGTGATCGCTCGTGACGGCTTCGATGCTCGCTTCGGCTGAAGGCTCTGTTGCAGAACTGGCATTTGTATTTGCGTTCTGGTGCGAGAGACGCCTTCCGCGAGGACGGGGTCGAGGCCGCTGGAGGCGGGAGAACTGCGACGCTGGCGCCAGGCATTTTGGGCAAAGTCGCGTGCTGTGGTTTGATGGGGGATGAAGATGGCGATGTGTGTGTGTTGCGCTGACGCGACGCTCGGCTCTGCCGGCTGGGGCGGACGCTACGATGGTTGAATATCGTACTCGTGCTCTGGTGGTGATGCGAATTCTCTCGCTCTCGCTCTCGACTCCTAGCTCCTCGCTCGCACGCGCGCCCGTGGGGTTTAAAGTGTGACTGCGGTGGCCTCGATGTTGATGCTGCTCATTGGAAAATACGGTATTCTGGTCATGGAAAGATGATAGATGTGGGTTGATGAGGACAGAGGCTTCTGGAGGCCTCGACGGATAGAATGTCGGGGATCGGACAGAGAATGGCGATGCTGGTGAGCTGGTGTAGTTTGTCGTTGGGGGCAACGAAGATGGTGGCAGACGAAGAGGGGAGAGGCGGGTTAAGAGGGCGAGGGCAGTAAATGAAGGAAAGACGGCGAGAGGGGGGGAGGGGAAAGATTTCAATTCGGGGGACGCGGACAGCAAGCCACTGGGGGGGTAAGAATTTTGGGAGGGGTGGGTGCGCAGAAGGAGGGGGGAAACAGCACAGAGGGCAGAGGGCACTGGAGAATACCTGGAAAAAAAAAAGTCTGGTCGAGTCGGGGCGGGAAAAAGAGGGATGGAGGGGGAGGGGGAGGCTGTCCGTGGTGCGAAAATGCGCTGTGCTGTGCTGTGCCCACTGGAGCGCGGGTACCTGGCTGGAAGTTGCTGTGCTGTGCATGTAGCGGTACGAGGCCCAAGTACAGCGAGGTACAGCGTGGTACGGCCACCAGACGGGGCGTCGGACGGGGCTCTTGTACCGCGACCTCGCAGGCCCGGCGACGTGCCAGACGCGGCAGCCAAGTACCGGTGCAGGCGCAGCAGGTATCTCTGCGGCCATCGTCCGCGGCGGCGGTACTCGCAGAGGCATCACGAGCACACCCGGTCAAGCGACGACGATGGAGCCCACCTCTCAAACGCGACACAGCGGCCTGCTGCGCTGGCGACCGACGCTACCAAGTGCCTCCAGCGGGGGTCCCGTCAGCGCAAGAGGGGCGAAGCTCGGCCCCTCCAGCAGCGCGGTTTGGCGGTGCTGCTGTGCTGGACAGTGGGCAGGACACACCAGATGACACCGGCGCTGCAAAGTACGTACATGGAAGTAGGGGGAGGCGCAAGGGGCGGTACCTCTGGGTACTCGCAGCTCAGCGCGGTCCGGGTTCAAGCCAGGTACCGGTACGCACCCAAGCTTGCAAGCCCTGCCCCGCCATTGGCCCGCCGTTGCCTCGCAGCTTGTCGGGGCTCCAGGCTCTGGTTGCCGGAGTCACACGCTTGGCCGCGAGGATTGATAGCTCCAAGCACTAGCACCGAACTGACACCACCAGCTTTGCCGTGCCATTTCGATTTCGCTCTCCGAACCCACACGAGACTTGGGAAGAATGAATTGCTTGCGGCCTGTGGCTGCGACATGCCTAGTCCACCTGGATGCAACTCCATATATTTCCATGGACGCTCAACTCTCTGCGCTTCAAGTATACCGACCACGGCGTTGTATATTTACGTATCTGGTGTCTCTGTACTCACCATAGTGCCAACCATCCAACTCGCAAAGTCAGCAAAGGACGACCAAGGACAGATGCCCAGCGCATCTCATCTCATCCCATCATCACCAGTTACACACTCTCGCGCCTCCTTCTTTCGCCCTCGGGATCACCCGTTGCCATCAAATGCGTTGGCGCATCGTCCTCGAACACGTCCCGTCCGATCAGGTCAGCCACGGCCAGCCCAGCCCAGCCCAGTCCAGCCAGGCCAGGTCAGCACGCCTCCCGCCAGTTCGGCCCAACTAAAAGGTAAAAAGAAAAAAAGGGAAAAGCAAAAAGCAAGAAGTAAAAAGCAAAGAAACAAGGACTCTGCCTTAAAAGCGGCACTGCAAAAAACACAGACCCAAATGGCCTCCGTGCGCAAGAGGCAAGAGGGAAAAAAGGAAAAAATGCCTGAGTCGCGGGACAGCAAGGGAGAAAAACCAGGCACACCCGAGCGCCATGCCGGCCAACTCTCGTACAGGGTACAAGTGCCTATGGATCCTCGTACCTCTACTTGACTGCCACTGATCAATCAGTGATCCATCATCTCCAGTGACCGGACCTGCGTCTTCCGCCTATCCGTCCTCTTCACTCCATCCCCCCACCAACTTTTTTTCTTTGTGCTTCATTTCTATCTAATGCCCGTTCGTCTCATCATTGCTTTTTCCTATTAAACTCTTCCTTTGCCATTCGTCGGCTATTTAATCATTCCCCTTTATTCCCTCGCGGCTCCCAGAACTCATCCGCTATCCCCTTATTCCCGTCCCTCTTCCACCCCGCGGCCTCTCAGCTTCCATGCAGGGTGGCATCATGTCCCGCGTGTTTTAGCATATTGATCCATTGATCACACGTACAGCCGTGCTGGGGGCTTGATTGATAGGCGCTGCAAGTCCGTTTGTCCTGCTAACATGGATGAATAGCGCGCCGCCTGCAGCCTGTACTCGTACAGTAGAGCCCATGGCCACCCCACCATCGGGTTCTGGCGACAGTCGGTCAGCACAGCTTGCGTCTACATGCTGGCGGCATCAGGAGCCTTGGAGATGATGTGCTGTCCTTTGCTCCGTGCTACATGGTGGCATCACGAGAACAGACACGATCGATATTCCCTGGCCAGCACTGTGTGTTGTTGGTCCTCAGGCCGAGCCGAGCAAACCCCCACCTTCTCCCTTCTCCCCCTCCCTTCTGCCATCACTACGGACACCGAAAAATGTCGAGCAGCCACCATAAGAGAGCTGTTGTGTTTAGTCCGTTGAAAGGGCCAAGAGACGTTGAATGTCGCCGCCGCCGCCAATGCTGCTCCGCTGCAGTAGCATGTGTACTGCAACAGTGCACTCACACATGCGCTCGCCAAAGTAAGCTGGATCGGACGTTCTAGGAATCGATCAGTGCCGCCAGGCCTCGCAAAAGGCCCAATATGGAAAGTATCCGCCAAGCCCATTACCACTCTGCGAGGTGGATAAGACACACATGCTACAAGTGCTGGTGCTAGCAATAGCGGTGCCCACTTCCAACGTCTCCCTGGGAGACAGAGACGCCAAAATGCGCCGCCTTGTCTTGGATTACCTTTGAGAATCTAAGTACCGAACAGAGCTGGAGGGGAGATTGTTTGGGCCCTGCTCCTTTCGAGAAATCGAGATGGACGCACGTCCCGGTACCGGTACTCGGACGCCCAAAATGATCAAGATCCGGCGCGCGTCATGATGGAGCGGAAAGAGACAATGAGCACCTGGTCGGTCTCCGCGATCCCGCCTCCATAGCATCGGAGCTGGGTTCTATCACCACGACGAGGCCGGTCTTGCATCTGGCGATCCACACCAACCCACCACGGGCGCCATGTCCGAACTTAGGAGCTGAGAGCGGACTACCGAATCACCACTTGGGCGAATCTTGAGAACACGACGGCCCTGGGAGTAACCAGCTTCCGTCTTAGTAACAATGCATCGCACTGTATTAGCCGTTGCACACCGCTCATTGAGCACAGTCTGGCCAAGGTTATCGTCACTGCCAGCCTCGACGCCATGAATACACTGAGCTGTGTAGCTCTATCACCTCGTCTTCCTCCATTGGAAAGCAATTCTATCATGTACAACTGTTCATACGTACATACATGGCTGTACCTGTATGCTGTACCAATGACTCGCGGTCAAGGCGCAAAACAATCGGTGCCATCTGACAAAACACCTTCTAGAAGCGCTCAACTCTTCAAGCATCAATTGATGGATACTGTATCCGTACATACATGCTTGTCAGGCCTGCAAGTATCTGTACCCAGCAAAAGCTACGGGCAGCGTCCATTACAGGGGATGCCCTCATGGCTACCCGACAGATACCTCGAATGCAAGTGTGAGGTTGCTGGCGCCAAGTACTGCGCATTCGCTGACGGGCTCGCTGGGTGAGACAATGCGATGCAATCCTGCCTGACAGGTACTGTCCAACAGTCGGTGTCTACTACTCTGGAAAGTACTTTTCCAGTAGTGGAGATGGACGCATTCCCAGATGCCTGCACTCCTCCACGTACCTGTACACGCTACTCGTGCTAAGGCACATGAATGCATTCTCGTGCATAAAGGAGACAGGGGCAGCGTTGAAACTAGACCCCCTTCTTCCATTCCGTGAGCACTTCTCTCCGTGTTCCGTGCTTGGACCAGGTGCGTGTACGGGAAAATCAACCACTACTCACCAAGAAACCGGGCAGGGGGGCATGCAGATGCGTGCATGCATTGCATGTACCGTTACCTGTCTTCGTAGTGCTCGGTTTGGCCATCATCCATGGGATCAAATCAGCCAGACTGGCGGTGATGGGAAAACGAAGGTCGTCCAATACCTGTCGGACACACTGCAGTAGACCGCCACTCAGCCTTGGTCAAGGTGGAATGTCTTAGTCACGGTGAGAAGTCGTTTCAGGTGCTCGAATGACTGGTGTATACGAGCCCGTCCGTTGGCGCCTCCCAAGCGGCGAAGTTGCTAGTAATGGACACCAAATCTCCCGGCACGAGTATTATTAGAAATCGGGCATCACCACAATGGCCACTGCTGTCCATACGTATTACTCGTACACGCAGAGCACAGGTAAGCGTGCATTGGCTGTGCAACAGGCCAATTCCACCGAGGCTCTTGGATCTGCGAGTACTGTACTGTACCTTGCCTGTGAGATCGCCGTCTTACCGTCTTACTGTACATTGGATGTCTGCCCGTCCTATTCTGCTCCTCTCGTGGCTGCATCTCCCGCTCCGTCAACCCGCAGCGGCTCTAGTCAGCTCTCGGGCGGCGTGGGGTGCATACGACCGAAGCTGACAAAGCCAAGCATCCAGCATCTTCCTTCTCTCGAAAAAGATGTTGTACGAGCACCATCAATCAAGCCGGTTCGGACAGTATCATCATCTCAGGTCTTGAGATCAGATGGAGTTAACGGAGTCGAGTCGTTGTGGGCACAGCTGCTGTCCTGGGACAAGTTGACACGCGCTGCACTAAAAAAAGCAACATCCACACACCAGAGCCTTGAACCGCTGCCTCGGTAGATTGTGACGATGCTCCATACGGCACCGGGTGGATGTAGCGAATGGGTTCAAAATCTGGATGGACTCACTCGTGTGATGAGGGGAATCTCTGGACTTTTTTGTTTTCTTTACCCCATACTCTGTCTTGTTCTTTGTCTTGGAGTCTTTCTCTGTCTCGTACTCGTACATGCCTATCTTCAGATGATCATCGACTTGCAGCATGAACACCAACACCACTGCCGCTGATGTGTGAAGACGCTGTAACTCAAAGTAGAAGCAGCTCCAGCGGTGTGTGTCTCTGCCAAATTGCATGCATCAAATCCGTTGAACGTGGTGCTCACTTCATCAATCACTGGTACAAGCAGCTCCCTATTCCCGTAAGGCGGCACAGACAAAAGGCGACCAGACCCCTATTTTCAGTGCTGCCATAATATCGACACTCGAAAGTCAGCAGCAGAAGCTCCGGCCAGCATGTACACGATGGCAGCGCGTCACTGGCCGCACAGTACGAGATGAGACGAACATGCACGCTTATCAGCAGCCGTTCTCTCTGGCCAAAGTACCTCTCAGAGGTGCGCCAACGCGGGAAACGGAACGGTGACTGAAACATGCACAAATTGCACTGCACAAGCCCAGCCACCCACCGTTTAAGCCGAATCCGCACCGTTTTCCGCGTACTCGCCAGTGGAGGATGACCCTTGTATCGTATGGAGTTGCTGTGTCTCTGTAAATTAGAGTTGACCATGCCGTCACAGTGCCAGCTGATGTCCAATCCTCATCATACTGTACCCGACACCGAAATACTGTAAGGTAGCTGTAGCAGGTTAGAGGGCGACAATGTACGAGTACAGTATGTACCTGGTTCTTGGGCGGGTCCGGGGCAAGCTTCCGGGACCTAAGACGCTGGCCGCTCCGGGCACCAGCCCCACGTTGTATCTCACTGGGTAGCGGTACTTGCGCTCTGTTCTGAAGGCGAGCCATGGCCCTGCCCTCCTTTCGCGCCCCTGGGAGTAAATTGGCACATCCACTTTCTAGAATCCCGCGAGCCCTTCGTTGCCATGGGCGCAGCTTTGCTTTGTCGTGACACGAGAAAAGCTCATTTTGCTGGTGACTCTAGCTCTGCTGCTAGTTCTAGCACAAGTTACTAGTGGCCGGTTGGTCGGTTCCGGGAATGACTTTTGACGCAGCTTTCCGCGCCTTTGTCAGGCGAAAACTTGGCGAAAAAAGTAGTTCAGTCCCTTTCCCTTGAAGCTGTGTAATTGTTTTTTCTTGTCTTGTTAGTGGCGGGATGCTGCTTTTGCTGGCTGGGTGGTGCGTGCTCGTGCTTTTTCTTGAAAGCTTTCTATCTGGAACGCGGCCGCCCCATTTCGCTCAAAAAGTTTGCTGGCCGTGATTGAAACTGAGCCCTATTCAGATCCTGTTCGGCGGACTCCTCCGAAGTCTTTCTTTCGTGTCCGAGTTCATTACCGAGTTTTTCTTTTGCTTGATGCGTTGGCCGACACTTTGTGGGTTTGCTAGCGTTTATTCATGCGAAGGGGGCCAAGGTCGAAGAGGCGGTATGAAGAGGCCGACTATTCGGGCCATGTGTAAATGAATACCTACCTTAGGCTCTTTGATGCCAAAGGCCTCAGCTCTCAGCGCAGAATTATGCCTTGGCCGGCTGGTTCTCTCTTTGTGCTGTGTGTGCGTGGGAGGATTGCATTGCATTTGCCTGCCCACCATACTGTATGCCGTCGCTCCAAGATTTGAGGGCCGAATGATCCCTGGTAGAGAGAGATAGGTAGCTGTGCTCCCAGTCATACTCCGTCCTTTGCAATAGTCCCAACAAGATTGTATAGGTTGGTCTGTCTCGAATTGCAATGCAATGCAACGGAAGTGACCAACGCTGTTACCATCGTAGTAGCTCAGAGTTGCAGCACAGAAGGTGAAGCATAGCTTTGTTATCGTATCCATAGTAGAAAGAGGAGAGCCGATCCATAATATCCTCTTCCAATCCGACTTCGTAGATTCTCATTCATCTTTCTCGCTTCTGGGTAGCCGGCAAGGTGGTCAAACGTGGGGTGCAATGTGACAAGCCCTTCGTTAAGAGGCAATGACAGGCACGAGCTGGGGAGATTGGAGGAGAAGGAATGCTCATATGTTATCCGTATTTATGAGATGAGCTGCACCAAACAGAACAATCAAGCGTTTTTCCATTCTAGGCAATGGAGTCGACCTGTCTTGTAGGGATCAGATGGATGGCTTACAAGAGGCACATGCGTTGTGCCTGTCTGTGCGCCCTTTGCGCGTGTTTGGAGACCCATTCACGTACCTATTGATATCGTATCTCATGTAACTGTTCCATTCAATGTTCGAGAAATCGTTGCTCGTCCGTTTCTCAAGCACAAATCTCCAATCATGGACAAGCTCCGGCACGTCGTGGGTCCATCTAGCTTGATTGATGCATTCAATTCAATTTTGAAATTTGTTGGTGCAAGACCATGTAAGAGTACTACCTGGTATGTACCGGCCTAACACATCAATGGCTGGTGTGCTGCGAGGTTTCAACGGTTCAGGAGGTGCTGCAGCTATCGCTTCCTCTTAGTGGCCAGCCACCAGTTCGAGCGCGCGCAAGTACCGGGTACGAAGCATGTAGCTGGCCGGCTGTGGCTGCCCAGGGTAGCTGTACCTGGCTGCGTGCATGGCGCTAAGCTGGAGCGACGGAGCATGGCGAACGGGGCTCGTCTCATTTTGGGGGTCCATGAGAAGTAGATACGGAGTACATGCAACTGTCTCGTTCCGCCAGTCTGATGTCGCGCGTTGCTCGTGCTGCTCGAGCCTGCACTGCGCTTCCACTTCCACGTTTGTTTGGGCGATCGACGGCATGCTTCAGGTGCGTCGAGTCCCCCAGCAGCTGTCGGATTCCAGAGGTTGACGGCGCGTGGGGTTGCTGTAACGGGCAGTCTCTGGGCCTTGTACTTCGCTAACGCTGCCAGAACCGATCCATTGTAGAAGTGGAGGACGCCCGCGCCCACTAGCACATGGGAAGATACAGCGCCTCCATCAGTGCTCTTGTCTCGCCTAAATCTCCCCCCAGTGCCCGTAACGGCCTAGCAGCAAGCGTGCCCTTTCTGCAGCAGCGCCAGAAACACAGCGAGGCCACCACCCCAATTGCCGCCACTCGAAACTCCAGTCGACGATAGCCTCCCCTTTCCCCCCCAGCGATCTGCTGAACATCTCCGGCCCATCGAGCACGTCTCGCCTGCTTCCCGCCTGCAACATTGGTGGCATGCTCATTGGCATTGGAATCGGCCCAGCGCGCGCCGCCGGCTTGCAACAAGGCTGACTCGCGGACCATGTCCTGCGGTGATTTTGTCGCCATCTCATCCTGATCTGATCTGATCCGATCCCGACTCGACTCGACCCGACTCGAACTTGCTCTCTGCTGGCACAGATCCTCCGCGGCCTCGAGCGCATCCGTGACTCGATCGCCATCTCGCCCATCCCGGCCATCGCCATCGCGTTTGGGCCTTTGTCGAAGCCCCCTCTCCGACTCTTGTCTTGCGCGCTCTCTCTCTCCCCAACTTCTCCTTTCCCCCCTCTCTCTAGCTCTTCCCCCACACGCGCGCGCCAAAAACCATGGACGGTGTCGTGGGAACTGCGCCGCCCGGCAGCATGTACGTCCGTGCTCTCTACGACTACGAGGCCGACGACAGGACCAGTCTCAGCTTCCACGAGGGCGACATCATCCAGGTCATCACCCAGCTCGAGAGCGGCTGGTGGGACGGTGTCATCAATGGAGTCCGCGGCTGGTTCCCCAGCAATTACTGCCAGGCCATCACTAGCCCCGACGAGTTTCCCGACATGGGCCAAAACGGCCATGTCAACCACCACATGGAGGACGAAATGGAAGAAAACGATATCTACGAAGACAGTGCCGACCAGGACGAGGATTCCGAGGGCGAAGGCTTTGGCAGTCTGCCGCTCGAGGGCACCGACATGGGCGGCGACAAGTCTCGCGCCGACTTTTGGATCCCGCAGGCCACGCCAGATGGCCGACTCTTCTACTACAACATGATGACGGGCGATCGCAGCATGGAGCTGCCGCTAGAATCGCCCGTGTCCTCCGCCGAGACGGGCCCCAGAGACCGTATGAACGTTGCCATGCCCGAAAAGACACGGCCGCCGCCAGAAATGATGGCGCGTGGGCTGACCCAGGACGAGGACGACGACTCGGCGACTTCAGCTTCAGAGGCCGAAGGCGAATCTCTGATGCTCGCGTCCAGAGGGTCCATGGTAAGTCCATATGTCCATTAAACATATACAAAGAAAAAAGAAAGTACTTGGAACTGACTCTCTATCCAGCCTCGCATTCGCGGTTCATTCAGTGCAGCCCTCTCCCCGTCAACGTCAATGGACTCGATGAATGGCACTTCTCCCGCTCGACGGAAGAGAAGCGATGCATACGCCCTCGGATTCGCCAACACCAACCAGCCACCAAACATTGCATCCGCCACATCATTCACCAGCACCACCTACAACGTGCCGGCCACCACCAGCGTGCCCAAGTCTTTCTTCGATGATGGATCCACGCCGCCCCTTACCTGGAGTCTCCTTGTCACCAACATGAAGCGCGCCATCGACCGATATCGAGAGGCCGTCACCAACAACGCCCGCTCCGAATACGTGGCCAGGGCCGAAGATATTTCCGATCACCTCAGACTACTTCTTGCCGCTGGCTCAGGGACCACGGACAACCATTCTGGCCAGCCTTCCATCATCTCTACTAACAAGGCACTCTACCCCCACTTCCGAGATATGATGTCCAAGTTTTCGAAGCTAGTGATTTCTTCCCACATTGCCGCCGCCGATTGGCCCAACGCGGAATCCGTTCAAAAGTGTCTCCAGGAGGCCGACGGTGTGTTGGGTGGCGTCTTCAGCTATGTTGAAGTTGCCAGGCAACAGAGAGGAGAGGACATCCCCCGACTTTTCCCTGGCTTTGTCATTGGCAGCACCTCAGGTGGGAGCTGGCAGAGCAACGGGCTAGATTTCCATGATTTAATGTCCCCCAACTTCCTTGACGATGAGGAGGGTCTCTCCGAGCCCACCGCAGTCCTTGATGGTAATCTCCTCGAGAGGTTAGATGAGCACAAGAGAATTCTCGTGTCTAGCATTCGGGAGCTGGAAAAGAACCTTACAGCTCCCGAAAAAATCATCTCTCCTCAGCGACACGAGGCCATTGCTAACAATGTCTGCTTTGCCGGTGGCAAGGTTGTAGAGACGTTTAGGCCGTGGATTGCCATGATTGAATCCGTTGACCTGTCATCTTTGGGCAATACATTCCAGACACCGCAGTTGGAAGACTTTAGCATCAACAAGCAATCGTTGTACGACAACATTGCCGACCTCATGTTAAGCTGCCAAGCCGTCGCCGGACCCCTGGCGGACGAATGGTCAGAAGTTCGGGGAGAGCCTCTCGAGAGCCGTCTCGACTATGTTCGCCAATGCGCGAGAGCGCTCGAGACGAACTCATCGCACACTGGATTCTCACTACAGCTGCTTTCAGAGCAGGTCTTGATCAACATGCAGCAGCAGCAAGCAAAGGCCCGTCAACCACCGCGGGGCCAACTCCAGCGAGGAGAGACTATGCCTTACGACAGGCCGCATCAACGGTCAGACTCAAGGACCGCGCCAGTCCGACCGCCACTCATCACCACCCAGTCATACTCCGAGGGCGATGCTCCCCCCGGATTCTCTAGAAAGGGCGACTACTCCAAGGTCAAGAAGATCTTTGGAGAAGACCCGTCACCACAGCTTCAGCCGGACGAAGATACGCCCGAGTTCCTGCTCCTGGACCACGAAAACGACCTATCTTGGGACGCAAAGGCAACCACACCCACAGTCAAGGGAGGATCTCTCTTGGCACTGGTCGAGCAGCTCACGCGCCATGATAAACTTGATTCGAGTTTTAACAACACCTTCCTCTTGACTTATCGATCCTTCACATCAGCACGCGAGCTCTTTGAGATGCTGGTTCAGCGGTTCGGCATACAGCCTCCGGAAGGCCTCACACAACAAGACTATGAGTTGTGGCGAGACCGCAAGCAGAAGCTCATCCGATTCAGAGTGGTCAACATTCTCAAGAGTTGGTTCGACAGTTTCTGGATGGAAGAGTTCAACGACGAGTCCAAGACTCTGATACGCGACGTGTACACGTTTGCGAGAGACACTGTCAAGTCCACTGAGACACCAGGTTCAGGGCCGCTGATGGCGATCCTTGACCAGAGGCTCAGCGGCAAGGAGGCTGGTGCCAGGCGCATGATTCAAACCCTGAACCAGAGCACGCCAACGCCCATCATTCCGAAGAACATGAGAAAACTCAAGTTCTTGGACATTGACGTGACAGAGTTTGCTCGCCAGCTGACAATCATCGAATCTCGGCTGTACTCCAAAATCAAGGCCACTGAGTGCTTGAATAAGACGTGGCAGAAAAAGGTTGCAGACGGCGACCCTGACGCAGCCCCGAATGTCAAGGCTCTGATTCTGCACTCTAACCAGATGACCAACTGGGTGGCGGAGATGATTCTCAACCAGATGGATGTCAAGAAGCGAGTTGTGGTGATTAAGCACTTTGTTGCTGTTGCCGATGTATGTTTGCGTATCCTGACACTTTTGTATTGAAAGAACAATCCAGTGCTAACACAGTTGTACTAGAAATGCCGAGGTCTCAACAACTTTTCCACGTTGACATCCATCATCTCAGCGTTGGGTACGGCGCCTATTGCGCGTTTGAAGCGAACCTGGGACCAAGTTCCTCAGCGAACCAGCGTTGTTCTGGAAACGATGCGTCGACTCATGGCCAGCACCAAGAACTTTGGCGAGTACCGTGAGGCGCTTCACGTTGCCAACCCGCCGTGTATTCCCTTCTTTGGTAAGTTTGGACTGTTGAGAGACTGTGGTTAAGAATGATGGTTTTAACTGGAGAACTTAGGTGTTTACTTGACCGATCTTACCTTTATTGAGGACGGTATACCCTCGGTGATTAAGAAGACCAACCTGATCAACTTTGCCAAGAGAGCAAAGACAGCTGAAGTCATCCGCGACATTCAGCAATACCAGAATGTGGGATACTCCCTGCAGCCAGTCCCTGAACTGCATGACTACATAGTGAGCAACATGCAAGCTGCGGGAGACGTTCATGAGATGTACGACAAGAGTCTGCAGATTGAACCCCGCGAGCGTGAAGACGAGAAGATTGTCAGGTATGTACAGCAAAGCAAAGCAAAGGAGAACTTTGCCTCGGTCTGCATTTTCACATTCGCTAATGAATTGTGTGATATAGGGTGCTTGCTGAATCTGGCTTTTTGTGAAATACTCGCCCCTGAGCACCAAAGCCCTGATTCACTGATATTGTTTGAAACGGTCAGCAAACTGGGCCCATATATTAGGACGTTTAACGTGTTGTACAATGGAGAAGCAGAGTGTATAGAAGAGAAGCACAAAGCATGTTTGAGGGGGTGGAAACAGAAATGATACCAAGAGGATCTAGAATGGGGAAGATCTGGCCACAAAAAAAAAAGGTCATGCCGGAATGGTCTGGTACTATATCGCAGCGGAAGTTGGATTTCTTCTTCTTCTTTTTTCCAGGGACTCGAGGCGCGAAAAAGAGGGGGATAATTGAAAGGCAAGGGAAAAAAAGACGAAAAGAAACAAGAGATGCAGCCGAGCCTGGACGGCCCTTGTACAAAAGATGCTGTCATGGATTGATTGCATTCAAGGTGTCTTGGGTTTCTGATTTCAATCAACATCCAATGACCCAAACGTGGGGATGACTGGACGTTGAAATGCATCGGCACCATGAAGAGCAGTATGGATTTTTACCGTGGTTTGCCGCCTCTGACGACTTTGTGATTATGATTCGCAAACAAAACTTGTTGGCATTCTCGTTGGCGCCTCTGATGGGTTTTGATATGGCTTGGCTTGGTTGTTAAGGCTCGAGAAGGAACTTGGGTTCGCATGATGCAAAGAAAACAAAACAAAACATTATTCCATGTTCTCGATTTTCTTTTTATCCGAGGGATGTTTTTTTTTTTCTTTCGGACTCCTGAGCTTTGGGCATCTTGATTTAGAGTTGGATGGAAATTTTCTCTTCGTCTATTTGAGGAAATGTCGAATGGCGATTGGGAAACTTGGAATATCATACCCGTTTTATATATATTACATATATATATCCAACGTCTGCATATATATATGGTACGGTTATTTATGATGGTATATACTTGTTCTGAACGTTTAGCATTAGTGTTTGGAAATCGAATCTACGAAAGGTCTGCATTGAAAAGTTTGGAGCATTTTTGAAATCGTATATCATCTTTTTTTCAAGCGTGAGAAGTAACTAACACTTTTTTTGCAAGCAAATATAGATAAAGTAGTATCATACACACAAACACCTTGTTTCCATACACGCAGAATTAAATAATTGATACAAGATAGTACTCTTCGGTACAAAACCAACAATTGGACAAAGGGGGAATTTAGGAAAAAAAGCAGGACAGAAATTCAAAAGACAAGATTTAATGTCGGTGCAGCTTATTCTTGATTCTCTCCCCCAGACTAGGCTTATCCTTATGATGACGACCTGAATCCGAGCTCTTGCGGCCAGAGCTGCCGGCCTTGTGGTTGTTGTTGTCGTCGTCATCTGTCTTGAGGCCCTTTTGCTCCATCAAGCCTATATAATTTACATGGTCAGTAGGAGTTCACCATGTCCATAAGAAGAAGGGGGGGGGACATACGATCAGCTTCAACTCCAGCCCCAGGCTTCGCAGCATCAAAGTTCCCTCCATCAGCCGCAAGCCCCGTCGTCTTGACGTAGTCGTCTTCAGAAGCTTCCCACTTCTGATTGTCGTTGCCCTGCTTGGAACTGTTGTCCTCGGGCAGCTTCTGCTCCTTCGGCTTGTTGTTGTTATCCTCCTGCACGGCGTCGCTGGAAGATGCGGCGGCGGCGTTTCCGCCGTTTTCCTTGGCGAGCTCTTCGACGGGGCGGGGGCCCGCGCCGGTGAGCTTGTCGAGGGGTTTGCCTTCTTCGGGGTTTGCATCGTCGTCTGCGTTTGTTGTGTCGTTGAGGTTACTCTTGGTTGTTGTGTCGTTGAGGTTACTCTTGGTTCTATCCTGGAGTTGACCACCGATGGGTTCTTGGGTTCGAGGGCTTTCGGGGAGGGGTTTGTCCTTTGCGGAGGATGAGAGTGCGTAGTATTCGTTTTCGGCTAGGTCTGAGGGTTCGTCTTCTTGGCCTTTGAGGCTTGATTCGACCTTGTTTTGGTCCTTGGGATCTAATATACGTGGGCTTTTGCGTTAGTCAATGGTCGGATAAGGCTTAAGATGTAGTATATATGTAGTTGTCAGTCATACCCAAGTTGCCGGCGTCATAAGGCTCGCCCTTGGAAACATCGCCGGTGGCCCCCGAGATGGGCTCCTTGTGGGTTTCGTCGGTGCTGGAGTCGCCCCAGACGGCCTTTGCGGCGGATGTCGCGAGTTGGTTAATGGTTTCGATGGCGGAAGACATTGTGTAGATAGTGTGCGTTTACTGGACTATGGCGTTGAAAAGAACAGGTTACGTAGACGAGGGGTGTCAATGACGGGTATTATAGTACGCAGTTGAGTAGAAAGAATTGGGTCTGGCAGAATTCACTTTGGAATTGAGGGAAAGAGTTCCAGAGGCGGCCCTTTTAATAAACACTGGAGAGCAATTGGGTTGGAAGCCCGCCTCTGACGTCGACGTAGCACGGCCTTCCAAGCTGAGGGAAGCGACTTTGGACTAACAGAATCCGGGATTCTACACGCTGAATGGCCATGGCGAGCGAGGCTGGGGGGACAGACAGACAGACAAGGACACACATATGACGGCATTGACGGAGGAGATTTGCGCATTGGCAGCCAGGTTTTGCGTGTACCCGTACAGCTATTCGAAATGGAGTAGGTACTCGTACAATACAAGAGGTGGGGGAAGTGGACATGCTCTGTGCTGCTATTTTTGACAAGCATAAACCTTAGTTCCTTGAAGGCTCCGGTACTGCACAATGCTGCAATTCTGAAGAAGCTTGGAATTTGCTGGGCTGGCAAGCTGGGCTGGGAACAGCTGAAAGGGGGCCGATGGGCGATGACGCAAGGCTCTCGTTGTTGGATCGAGATCGACGCCCTTTTTTGGTGGGGAAAGCGTGGGAACGTGTGAGGGAGAGTGTCACTGGGGGGCTGCACGTGAATGACGTATGAAGGCATGGACAGTGACAGGTTAGGTAATGTACTCTTTAGGGGTCCAATACGTGTACTGTACTTGATGCCTGTACACACTTTGTTTCCCATTGCCTTCAGGTGTGTTTCTTCTGGTTTCGCGTTGGTACTAACATTGAGGCTTTGTTTGATGGGGGGAGATTGGCAGATTCGAGATGGAGAAGTGGGAATCGCCAAGGTGGGCCAAATGCACTGCACATTAAGGTTGTTGCTCTATGGAGCTTGGATGATAGAGCTGGGGAGTAGTATTAAGGCAGCTCCTCGCACTTACAGTAAGTAATTTGATACTACCTATAAAATGCATATTCACAAGCAAGTTTCTTTCGTTTGGCCTCTCTTTCTGTTCTCGTTACACCTCAGCGTTCGTTCGTTATGCGGCAAGATAACATGTACCCTGCAAAGTACCCTGCAGTTATTACCTCTGCTTAACACCACTTCCATCCTCTCTCCCAGTACATACATGAACCCGCGTGAATGTGAACCAGATCAGACAGACCCTTGATTCCCGCCTCAGTCCCGTGAGCCGTCGCAAACGGGCTAACTTAGACTCATCCAACTAAAGCCCCTGACAAGCTGCAGCAAGTAGGAGGTCTCGGCCGCGGCACATGGATCGACGGCAGCCTATAAGCGCGAGCGAGCCCAACAAAATCGTGACCCCGGGACAAGGCTAAGCTCTGCTATCTTATCTGTTCGCGTCCCCAGGCAGATGCCACTGCATGACAGTTGAGCTTGTGTGATAGTCAGTCAGTATGGCAGCTCACACATATTATTATTAGTAGTGTGTGCGTTTGCAGCTGCAGCTCTATCTACCGATGTATCCGCATATATAGGTAGACGGGCCATGTAAGTCAAAAAGACTCACTCACAAAATTACTCTCGCATCGGCTTCATCACCGAGCCCAACGAGTTGCGAACCCCCGGCTCTCCCCAACGCCGGGGCAATCCGAAGCATTCGTCTAAACCTCTTCGCGTGCTCAAATGTCTTGAGCTGCCATTTGTTTGTCTTTTTGCTTCATCTGCTTCTTTAATCTTCTTTAATCTTCTTAATCTTCTTAATCTTCTTCATCTCCAACATGCCGCGGTATCCAGACGTTGCAAACTGGCTGCTCGTCTTGACGCTGGCCTGGGCTCCCATCCGCAGCCTCGGCCTAGCCATCCAGCCATACGAGCATCGCTTGGACAATGAACAGTTTGTCTTGGGACAGCATCGCCCAGGTGAGACAGCGCTGTCCATCCATCCTCCGTTCCTTGCTTTGCGTCACTTCAATAGCGTTCCTTTCCACTAACCTACGTCTTACAAACAACCACAGAATCACCCTCCACAGCCTACCGATCCCAAGCTCCTTACGCACCGCCCTTTCCCAGCAGGCCAGGAAACCGTCCGTCAGGCTTCATCGCTCTCGGCGACTCGTACTCTGCCGGCATCGGCACAGGCTTGTTCAACGGCACCGAAGATGACTGTCGCCACGGCCACAATGCCTACCCGATGCTGGTCCAGGAAGACCTCAGCCGCAGCTTAGATGGAGGCGACGTCCCTACCTTTCAGTTCCTATCATGCACGGGCTCTACCGTCAACGATATGCTCGCTGGCGCCGAGCACAGCCAGATTGACGAGTTCAACACGACGGCGACGGCCGACTTTGCCCTCCTGTCTATCGGCGGCAACGACCTGGGCTTTTTCGAAATCATGAACAGCTGCATCTTTCGTTTCTACAGCTTCTACTCTGGGACCTGCGAGTCTGCTCTCCGTCACGCCGACGAGCAAATGGCCAGCTCCGATTTTGAACATCGCCTTCGACTTGCCATAATGGAGATTCTCGATCACGTTCGGTGGGAGAAGCGGCCGTGGTTCACCATCACCGTCACTGGATACGCCCGCTTCTTCAACGCCGACACCGACGAGTGCGACGACTACTCCCTGGGCATGTGGTGGCGAGGCCCCAAGCTGAAGCGGGAGCTTCGACAGCGCATGAACGACATGGTTGTCGACGTCAACAACAAAATCCGCCGCTCAGTGGACGCCATCAACGCCGCGTTCGCAGAGCCCAGGGTCCTCTTTGTCGACTACGACGACGCCTTTGAGGGCCATCGCTTCTGCGAGCCGGGCGTCGTCGAGCCAGACTATGCGAGAAACGAAACGTGGTTCTTCCTCGTTGGCGGTTTGGACAATTCGGAGACGCCCGTGCTCGGGGCCACGGACGCTCTGCTCCCTCTGGACTCCCCGCTGGTTGATCCGGTCAACTGCCTCGGACCTGCGCAGAAATCCGGGGACTGGGGCGAGATGGCCCTGTGCATGATGGCCACGGCGGCTAGCAAAGATGCAGAGCTGCGAAAGGCAGACGGGCGGGTCGTGGCGGAGAATTCCATGTGGTATGTGCCCACATATTACGGCAAGACTTTTCATCCGGTAAGCTTCTCCTTTTTCTTTTGGTTTCTTTTTCCATGTCATCTGCAGCCAAAATAAGATGCTGACTCTCTGTGTTGTAGCGCAGTCTTGGCCACATGGCAATGAGGGACCGCATATACAAGGCGTGGCGTGAAAACAATATCCCAACGCTGGGATGATTGAGAGTCTATCGTGACCAGTGCATTTTCTTTATATATTCTACCATATTATACCCCTTTCACCTACAGTACACACACACATAACTGGTGGATTCTTTTGGCTGTTGGCGCCCCCTATCTAGAATGATTGGTTTGATGTTTTCTTGAATATCCTGGGGCGTTTTCCAGGTTACGATGCTAGACTTTGATATAGATGCTTGTGCAAAGTAGCGGAGAATGAACAAATGGGTCGCTGCGATCCCCATGGGGCCGACTAAGGTACCCTCTCACTAAAGTAGTGCCGTAAAGTGACACCGGACAAGGTTGGTTGGTCTTCGGGACAGTGCGTGTATGTACCTATGCATGCATGTCACTGTTCACTTTCTATTTTCAATATTGTTGTATAGATCAATAACATACCGAATGAGTACCTCGTCTATTATTCTATTGTCTTTGATAATTACAATGGCGCATAATGAATTGCAACTGAGCTCAGATTCAATCAATGAGATTCAGCACCAGTGGGTTGCCTGTGAGTGGTGCCGGTACGTACCGCTGAGCCTCCGCGATATCTTCGGAACATTGTTGTTGCTTCCGACGTCGCCCATTCCACCCAAGACACGTGAAGTTGGGTTCCTTGGACATCAGCCTCGCGATCGTCACTGTCTGTCTGCAACTTATACACAACATCCAACGCCTGCAAAGTGCTGTCGCGCCTTGCTGAGCTTGCTACAACTGTTCCTTGTCGTGTTTATTCGCCGTTGGGCCGAAAACTGCACATCCTGACATCATCCCGGCGCATCGGCAATCATGGCGCCAGACGCAGAGTCGCGCAAAGGTGGGCATGCGATATCATCATTTACCATGCCTGTAACAGTTCGTTCCAGCTCACGCTTCTAGGCGCAGACCAAACAATCAAGGTCGCTTCCAAAAAGGACTCCAAGAATGCAACAATAAAGCTCAAGAAGTCGGTTCCAAAGCATAGCAAGCCGGGCAACTGGATGGACGGCAGCGTCATCGATGGTATATATCGCCCAACCCTGTTTCGCTCTCTTTTTTACTTCTTCCACTACCGCTGAATTCTGATGCTGACTCTGCGCAAGAAGAGAAAAAAAAGACAAACAACTCGTCACCCTCGGTCCCAGTATCTCCTGGGCCCGTCGTCAACCAACTAGACGACTTATCCCGCGAGACCTTTGCGACTGGACGACCCCTGGAGGACAACCCGGAGCTTCAACAGTGCAAGCATTGCAAGAAGAGCATCTTGAAAACGGCTGCAAAGGCCCATATAGCGCAGTGCCTCAAGGTCAAGAAAGAAAAGGCCCAGCGGAAGAAGGAGGCGCGAGAAGCTCGAGAGCGAGCAAAGGAGGCAGCCCGGGAAGAAGAGGCCAAGAAGAATGACGACGACAACGCAGATGGCAAAGATGAAGACAGTGACGTCGAAGAAGAAAAGAAGGCCGGCAAAAAGGCCGCCAGCAAGAAGCCAGAGGTCAGCAAGAAGCGCAAAGCCGATGCTGATGCAGACAAGGGGCCCAAGGCAAAGAAGAAGAAGGATGAGCCAAAGGCTAAGCTCCCGAAGCCAAAAGGTATGTTGTTGCGAGAAGAAAATTTACAGATCCCCGGATAGATTCGCTGACTCTTCTTGTTTTCCCCCTGCAGGACCTGTCGATGTTGAGCGCCAATGTGGTGTCATCCTACCCAATGGCCAGCCGTGCGCTCGTTCTTTAACGTGTAAGAGTCACTCCATGGGGGCAAAGCGTGCCGTATCAGGAAGATCTCTGCCGTACGACATGCTTCTAGCCGCGTACCAGAAAAAGAATCAGGCCAAACAGCAGAGTATGTCCCTCCACTACCACCAATTACACATTATCTATTCAGGGGCTAATCCATATTACAGAAGCTGCGTTGGATGCAAATGCACCTCTTGAGGATGACGACGACGCCAATAACGGCCCTGTAGACTCTGATGAAGAGACGGGCGCCGTCATGAGCGCCTTGGCCCACTGGAACCCTCAGCCCTTGATCCCACAACCCGTTTTCACCCCCATCAAGCGCCAGTACCAGCTTGCAAGGCTTCATGAGCAGTTGCAAATGGCCACCAATGGAGGCCGCACAAACATCTTCAGGGTCACCGGCTTTGGCGCTCAGAGGCTGCCCCCGGGCCACCCCGGGCTGTTGGATAACGAAGACGCTCCGGGCGAGCCCGACGTAGAATCCATGTCCATCCCGGGGTCGGCGAGGCAGGCCAGTTTCGGCATGCCTGCGCCGCCACAAAGGCAGGCCTCGGTGGCGAGTCGGGCATAGAAAGCCAGGCATAGAAAACATGACCCCTGAGATTTTCTATTATTCTCTTTCTTTTGGTTTTGCGATTACAGCGGCGGGTTGAGCATGGACAAGGCGTACGGTGTCTTTCCTACTTTTCTTCTTTTGGAACTTTCTTTTTTTTTTCAATCTTCCTTTTGGGTATATACCATTTTAGGGAATGGCTTTCGGACTAGGAAATGGGTTTTGATGATTGAAATGACTCCTTTTTATATTCAGCAGCACGGGCAGCG
The DNA here is from genome assembly GCA_002022785.1 of Trichoderma guizhouense. Taxonomy (NCBI): domain Eukaryota; kingdom Fungi; phylum Ascomycota; class Sordariomycetes; order Hypocreales; family Hypocreaceae; genus Trichoderma; species Trichoderma guizhouense. The sequence continues at coordinate 59,199 of LVVK01000003.1, read as the reverse complement.
ACACAGCTCGGTATTGGAATACTGTGCCGTTCCGCTTGTTGTTTTCTTCTACTTCTTTTTGAAGGTTTATCATATTCATTGTATAAACGCATCTTTGTATAGATACATTATTGGAGACAGCCATACAAGGTGTATCAATAGAAGCCGACTCAGTCGGAGTTCAGATCATGGTACAAGATTGAATGAGTACTTGTTTGTGATTGAATAGCTATCTATGATGTTTCTATATAGGGGCTAGCTATAATATCAGCCATCATCACTGTGCTTGCTAAATCCAAAGAGGCACTGCGATTCTATAGTAGGTTACGTCTTCAACTTTACTCTCAGTCAAGACAACATAGATGCAACGACCTACTCTACATCTCTCCATCCACGGGAGGCGGCTTGACATTGCAGTGGCCATAGTAGCTCACTGGGTAAAGTCCGAGCTATTCCATGGGTTGGCATTGCAAGGTAATGGCCAGCGAATAGATCTTTGTCCACGCTGGTCCATGCGCTTCACCTTGCTGGAAATGTGTTTAGAGGCGTCCGCAAAGGACGTGCATTCAAGGAACTTGATGGGCGGCGTATGAAGCCCGAAAGATGGAGAGGCTCAGTTTTATCGCCCTTGGCTCTCTGATTTCTTGGACAGCGATCAATTGTTGTCATTGTTGCCCAATCAAGCCATCAAGAGATAAGAAGCTGTTTGATATGGGGCAAAGCACATGGAGCTTCTTGGGCCTGTTTGAAAGAGAAACTGGACCGGGATCTTCCTTCAACGCGAAGTCCTGATACACCATTGGGTGATTCCCGGGGCATACCAGGCCTGTTACTCGAGCAGTGCGTGGCTCCATAAAGGAGCTTGAGGATCAATACAGTGCATTTCGGCACAATATCTTCCCACGGCAATGAATCTGAGCCAAAGGGCATGGTAGCTCAAGGTGTAAATCAAATTCCGCTCAACATTGAAAAGCAACGCTTGATTTTTCCACGGTACGCGAACCGCGAGAAGCAAAGCCAGTTCCTTCTGACTTCAACTTAATCAGCCCTGTCGGCAAAGAATCCTTTGCGCTCGAAACCTTGGTGGGCTTGGTGACGACGGCGACGGGGGTGCTACAAACAAAGCACGCAATATTTGTTTCTGCCTCTTGAGCTTGCTGTTTCTCCGAAGGAAGAAGAAACTGCTTGACGCAGCTGAAGCACAGGACGTGGCCGCACTTGTCCGCCATGATCGGGCTGGAAGCGTTGGAAAGGGTCTTGAGGCAAGAAGGACAGGTTCTGCGCGATTCCTTGGTGGCAGAGTCTGTGGTTTCATTAAATTCGATTTTAAGCAGTTTCTGGAGAGAAAAGGGGTGGGCGTCGTGCTCTGTAGAAGCAGGACAGGTGGGCGTTGTTTTGGCCTTTCTTGCGACAGGGGCCAAGCCGCTGTTTTGCACATCAGGGGTGAGTGAAGGTGTCCAGAATGAAGGAAGTGTTGGTTTGGCAGCCTGTCATGGCAAGATTAGCATGTGTTGTATGTGGCAGCAACGGTTGTTTGAGCCCTTCGCCTCACCTTTTCATCATCAATTGCTTTCCTAGCCTTTGCCTTGTCGTTTTCCGCAATCCGATCAAGCTCGTCCGCATCAAGAGCAAACTTTCTCTTTGACCCAGCGCGAACAGTAGCTTCTTCGTCTTTTTTACTCTCCGCCGCAGCACTCGAACTTGGCTTGCCCGAGCTATTGTTCGTCAACCCAGCCTGGGTCAGTTCAAAATCGCGAATGGCTCGCTCGCGCTCCTCGTCGTCGCCAATGGCCCGTATCCTGGCAGCCTCCTTCTCTGCATTCTGACGTGCTTTTTCTGCCCGCTTAAGCTCCTTCTTCTGCGCCAGGAGGTTCTCCAGGGCGCATTCGCGGCAGAAAATGTCCCCTCGTGGGCACGCGACCGGCTCTCGGGCGTTTTCGAGACAGAGACTGCAGAATCCGAAGGGTAGGAATGAGTCTCGACTGAGCTGTGCGGATTTTGAGCTCCAATTCGATTTTGCCTGCTCTCTTTCGTACGAGGTGAAGACGGGGCGAGTCGTGTTTCTTTTGCCTACAGACAAGGAACTTCGTGGTTAGCTTCTGAGAGCTCAAACTGGAAGCTCGGCCAGCAAGAGAGAAGAGAGCTGCCTACTATGTGACATTGTGGCTGTCCTTGCCACAGATATGCAAACAAAGGGCCTTTGCTGGATCCAACAACGCCGGTAGATAATTCGAGCTGTAGTCACAAAATAATTCCGAATCGGCACCCGTATCGTATCGTATCGTATCGTATTGTATGTATAGCAGTTTGTAATGTAGATGCAAAGAGTATCGGATCCTACTTTAGCTTGAAGCAGCGCGATGCTTGGGCAAAGCATGATACTGCCCATCTAGGATTAGCCATCCTCCGTCCGGTAGCTCGACTAGTCCAAAATAGAGAAATGCCAGCCCCGGAGCCTTAAAATGCAGGTGCACTCCCGGCTGCCATTGCCCAATCACACCCACTAAGGAGCGCTTGTGGTTCAGGCATTGGGCGCTATATTCCAGCACTGACAGCGGCCAAGTTCAGCCGGCTTAGCTGCAGCATTTTTAGCATGGACCCGAGCATTGTTGGCTCCCCCAAGAAAAAAAATAGGAACCACGGCAAGAAAAAAAAAAAAAAAGGACTCGGCTCCATCCGCTCCATACGGTACTATTATATGTGCTGCCTTCTCACCACCATGGAGCCTCCATAAGTGCCTGTCATGGAACCCAGCGCCGGGCAATTCATCCGAGCCAAAGCTATTATTAACAGCCAAACATAGCCCGGGAGCTCAAATGTCGTCGTCACATCCAACCCCCGCGTCACGGCCCGGTGCGCCCTGGCGGCTCGCCTCCGTGGCCGTCATGGGCAGCGTCGGGGCCGCATCACGAGCGTTCCTCTACGGCCTCAACCGGGTCGAGGTCACGGGGCTGGACAACCTGCTGGGCGTGCTGGACCGCCGCAAAAACGGGCAGCGAGACCGCGGCCTGCTGACTGTGTGCAACCACGTCTCCGTGTATGGTATCTCAATGAAGAGCCAAATCAATGCTATAACATTCTTACTAACTAGCCCAGACTCGATGATCCCTTGATCTGGGGCATCCTCCCGCTGCGGTACGCCGTCGACGTCGAGAACCTCCGCTGGGGCCTTGGTGCCCACGACATCTGCTTCAAGAACCGCTTCTTGTCGGCCTTCTTCAGCTACGGCCAGGTGCTGCCCACCCACCGGCTGTGGCACTCGCCGCAAGGGGGCTTATACCAGCCCACCATTGCCCAGGCAATCAAGCTCCTCTCCAGTCCCTCATCCGTCATCAAGCCGTCCGACATGACCTTTTCCACCAACGGCACCGACTCCTTCGTCTCGCCCGCTGCCTTTGCAGCCAACCACTATGCCTGGGTCCACATCTTCCCCGAGGCCTGCTGCCACCAGAACCCCGAAAGTACCTTGCGCTACTTCAAATGGGGTGTATCCCGCCTGATTCTCGAAAGCGACCCGGCACCAGAGTTTGTTCCCATGTTCATTCATGGCACGCAGAATATCATGTCCGAGGATAGAGGATTCCCGCGTTTCCTGCCGCGCATAGGCCAGCGAGTACGAGTCATGATTGGGAAACCAACCGACGTCGACAGCCTCTTTGGCCACTATCGCACTTCTTGGAAGAAGATGGTTGAGAAAGCCGGTGACCCCGACCAGCTGAGACACGACCCAGAGGCAGTGCAGCTCAGAGTCGATCTTGCAAAGGCGGTTCGCGATGAGATTCAAAAGCTCAGGCTGAGTATGGGATTCGCTCCCGAGGAAGATGAAACAGCTGCCCTTGCCGAGACGTGGTCCAAGGAGCCAAATAAACGTAAATTCAAGAGCCCCGTAGATGGTAGCCTTGTCAATAGACACTGAATCCAAGCGCTACAAAGTCAAATGGTAAAAGTTCCCATTTCTTGTGACGGAGTGTGCAAAGCCCAACATGAGAATTTTCTGCTTTCGCTTCTTATTAAAAGGATGGATATCTTGTCCTTCCCCCCTAAAGTCATGAACGATAAACTATCAGTATCAGTAATATCATCCAGCCACCGCCAAAGCCCGGATTTGTTGCGACAGCTCTAGTCTGACCGTAGTATTCCCACACCGTCTGCTGGACATGTGTGGATCATCTTTTTTTTATGTAGATATGCAATTACGCTGTCTTGATCGCCAGCCAGAAGTAATAACGAGTCAACTTTTTTCCCATACAATCGAAGAATGGCCGGGATTAACCATATAGGTATGCCTGCTAATGGCCAGCCCTGCAGGATCCTGGTGCGCAGGATACGCCACAAGCTACGCCTAGTAATTGTTGTCAAAGGCCTGTGAGGGGACCGCCTGCTGGAAACTCCGCGCCTGGGCTTGCAGGGCCGCTTGCTGCTGTTGCTGTTGCTGTTGCTGTTGTAGAACGAGATCGTTGAACCAAGGATGCTGCAGGGCGTCATGAGCGCTGATGCGGAGCTCTGGTCGAAGCTGGAGCATTCGCTGGATCAGGTCGATTCCACTGGGGTCGATTGCGTGAAGAATGTTTCGCAAATCTTGAGTGGCGTACATTTGGAACGTGGGCTTGTACTCTGGGAGCTGGGTAATGCCGGGCCATGTGCGTTCGGTGGGTGTGCCCATGATGCGGAATATTCTAACAATCTGATCCTCATTCGTTGTTCCAGGGAACAATGGCCGGCCAGTGTACATCTCAGCCATGATGCATCCAGCTGACCAGATGTCGATGCTCGTATTATATGTCCTACTGCCGAGCAAGACGTCCGGTGCACGGTACCACAGGGTAACAACCTCGTTGGAGAAGGTGTTGACGGGGATGCCAAAGGCACGGGCGAGACCAAAATCACCAAGCTTGAGGCATCCTTTGCTGTTAATGAGGAGGTTCTGTGGCTTGAGATCTCGATGCAAGACTCGGTTCTGGTGGCAGAAATCGATGCCCTTGAGCAGCTGGTACATGAAGGACTTGATCGTCGTGGGCTTAAGCGCGCCGCGTTCGCCGTGGGTATCCATGTATCTCTTCAGATCGCCGTCCATGTATTCAAACACAAGCATCAACTTGTTCTCGGTGTGAATAACATCGTGAAGTCCGACAATGTTCTCGTGTTTGAGCTCCTTCATCAGCGAGATTTCTCGGATGGCGGTCGACGGCGTTCCCTCCTCGGAATCGAGGTGAATCTCCTTGAGAGCAACCAGCTCTCCGGTCTGGCGGTTTCTCCCTTTAAATACCTAGCCAAACGGATGGCAGTTAGTCGACATTTCCTTTAACCGCAGGGCAAAGGGCTGCAAAGGACCAACTCACAGTGGCGTACGTGCCCTCTCCGAGCTTCTCCAGTTGCTGGAACGAGCTGGGATGTCTCTTTCCGTCCATCTTGGCGGTTCTGTGTCGTGTCTTTGCTCCTGACAACCGAACAGCTTCGTCTGCCTGTCTCCAGATGAGTCAATACCCAAAATGCTTGATGTCTCCCCAAGAGGCTGGAAGCTAGCAGCACTAGATGGGAATACAGAGAGAGGATCGGGCTGCCCCGCTATTGTGGGCCGCGGATATGCACTTAGATAAGCCGTATCGAACTAACGCTGAGCGCTGTCCCTGCATTCCAGGGATCTTAAAGGGGTGTATTTCTAACACGGGGTGCGAGCTTGCCTCTGTACTTTGGCTGTTTGTCACTCACTACAGGACGGAGGACAGCTGCGGTATGCTGTGTCGGATGCTGGACGCGGAGCATTGCAGAAGGTCATAGGTGATTCGTTATTGGCTTCGTGAAAAGCAGGAATACCACGCGCTCCGTTAGCAGGTGAGGGAATAGATGAGCATCTACCTTCATCTCTGCCTCTATCACACCTTATTCGCCAGTAGTCCTCTAGCGGCTGTCTGTCACAATTGTTCGAACGACTTACATCCGATCGTTGACAAAGTAGGGAGTACGACGCAAAAGGTACCGGAACGTCGTTCCCCGCTCTCCGCTATCGCGCATCTCCACCGCACCGCCTGCCAGGGATACCTGTGCAGTACTCGGTGAGACGGTACCCATACCTTGCTCAACACTGCGCTGTCGCGTTAATCACCGGCCGAAAGTCTCCCCCAACGATAGATCAACTCTAAATCACACGTCAGCCTTCATCGCATCTTGCTTCAACAAAGTGCTTGATCGATCCTCTCCAGATATCCCTCCTTTCCTAAGTCTCCCAGTCCGCTCATTGCTGGAGACTCGCGCACATCATGCGACCAGTTCCGGCCAGCGGCAGCGCTTCTGCCCATCATGGGCGCTCCGACAGTTTGACGCCCACTGCGACGATTCCCCAAATGACGTACTTTGTCGGAACCGAGGATTCAATCAGCGACTTGGGCGAGATGAGCTTCCAGATGCCGCGGTTCCCGCACAAGAACGAATATGAATCAAATGCCCGGGCTGGCAAGAGCTGTCACCGATCCAACATGTCAGCCTCCACATCTATATCGTGGCCTTCACCGTCTCTCTCGTCCCAACCCGGCGGCGATACGCCTCACGACCTCTCCAGGCCAATGACTCCCGTTATGCTGGGGACTTCTGGCCCCGAGTCCGTCATCAGCGAAACCTCGTCGCCCATGAGCTCGCCTGTCGCCTCCATGTCTGCCAGCCGAATCAGCTCTTCTCTAAGTCTAATCGGCCCACACCAAGGCGGCATCGGCCTCTATCAACATGCCAATGATGGCCTCGCAGGGAGCCATACACCACAGCTCATCATGCCTAGCCTAACGGTTCCGCGACGCCGGCCGTTTTCGGACACAGGAAAATCGCTGGGAAAGCTCAAGGTTCTGGTGACAGGCCCAGATGGTGCGTTTCTGTCGTGGCGATACTTGAGGAGAAGTGACTGCTAACCAGAAGATAAAAGGGATCGGAAAATCAACTTTGATCACGGCTATTGCACAGTGCAGCGAGCATATTGTTCATGTTGACCCCGTTACGAACCGCGACAAGGGCCAAGTATCCGAAGTATATGCCAGCACTCGCCCCTACCCTTGGTGGAGAGCAGAGCTGGACCCTTCTCTTGCCCCAAGACGACGAAGTTCAGCAATGGATGAGATGTTGGATCGTAACCTCTGTTTTGTGGACTGCCCTCCGCAGCAAGATTCCGAGGCTGCGCATCCGGCCGTCCGCTATGTCGAATCACAGCTCTTTCCATTACTACACCGGCCAATCAGTGATGGCGACCTGTGGAATCTCCTCAGCAACGGGACTGAGCCTATCGTTGATGCAGTGCTGTATCTGCTGCCCCATACTGGTATGTCACTTGCTCATCGCTCAACTTTGAACATGTTTGACTCTAACATGATACCTATAGGCCCCGAAGCTGCAGATGTAGAGGCGATCAGACTGCTGCAAAACACCACTAATGTGATTCCCCTGTTAGCCCGTGCCGATGAGATCAGCAACGACGATGCTATTGTTTCCAAGCAAACCATCGATTATTGCCTGCGTGACAAGAGCGTTGAATATTTCTCGTTTAGTGCCCCTGGAGTGTCTTCTGAATCATCGGATATCTATGCCGTCTCAAGCATCTCCGACTCTGATGACGATGTAATGGACGCCAGCGTGTTGATGAATTCAGAATATGTCCGCCCACTTGTCGCTACAGATCTTCATAGGCTCGTGGAGCAGCTCATGTCACAAGATGGCAGCGCCAGACTTCGGCATGCCGCCTCACTCAAAGGTGTCAGGTGGCGGCGACAAAAGGCCAGCAGCTCCTCATTGCAGTCAGCGCTCATCTGCCGCCAACCTATGAGTGTTTACCCTTTGTCCACTCCCTCCTGGAATCGTTCATTCCTCCCCGAGCAGTACCACCGCCCCTTGGAAATGGCGAGTTGGGCAGAAAGCTTGCGGCAGAGTCTAGAGGCAGAACGCCTTTGCGAGGTACCGATGCAACTTCTTGGGCCAGGTATGACGATGAATGGCATGCCATTGGCAAGAGTGAATCAGAAGCCAAGGCGTCAGAAGCACAAGAAATCAAAGCGTGAAGAAGTAGTACCACACCACCAGGATCCGCTTGGTCTGTTGGGGCTGGCTGGTCAGATCAAGTGCAACAGCAGGCTTACTCTTGAGCTTGTCAGCAGCATCGGAGTCATTGGATTTTTCACATCATGGCTTGTTCGTCCGGATGGAATGGTCTCAAGATGTTGATGTGTTTCACCGTGTTATGGTTGAGGCTTTCCTTCTCCCCACTTCACCGCTTCTTTCTTATTCTTTCTTTTTTTTTCTTTAGCCCCTCCATGTCCAAGCCTGTATTTCCAACTTTTTCTTTGGGGAGTTTCGTTGCCCACTTGTTGCAGGCAATAGTATGAGGGCCGTAAAATGATGCCTCGACGTTTTTGTAATAGCATATCATGAGGTGGATGGTACATGTGTCTAGATATATATTAATTTACTCTCCCATATTCAACATCTTTTTTGAGCGCCTCGCCTTTGTAACAGATGCAAAGTCTCGATCTTTTCAAGCTATCTATGAAATGATTTTAGATAAAATAGACTGTTGCATCTTCTCATCAAATACCTAAGTTCTGCGTACATAGACAGACATCTGGTGAGTATTAGTCAGCACCCAGCTTGAGCGGACCTCTGGCAGCTTACAGGAGAGCTACCAATATGTTCCATATTAATTACCCTGTAGCTTCTCAAGTGAGAAAAACTCGGCCATTATTCATCTGCCATTCACATAAAATCAGTGCCTGGAGCTCATCATTTATTGAAATTTCCGTTATTAATCGAGTTTTGTATAGAACCGCACTGAGCTATGCGTGAGATTGTCACTCTCCAGCTGGGCAATCTGAGCAACTACGTCGCCACCCACTTCTGGAACACCCAAGAATCCTACTTCACATACGCCGAAGACGAAAAGTCGCTCGTGGACCACAACATCCACTGGAGGCCGGGCATTGGCGAAGATGGATCCGATACGTTTCTGCCGCGGGCGGTCGTGTATGATTTGAAGGGCGCGTTTGGGCCGCTGCGAAAGGTTAATCCTATGTATGATGTTGCGCCGGGGCAGGATGTTGCTTTGGCTTCACTATGGTGAGTTTTTTGAGAGTTTCTTATAAGGGGAAGTTGTGGACTTTTTATTTTCGTTGGGTGTATTGTCTTTATTATGTGAGAATCTTGCTAAATTGTTGTTTCTGTTACTTGTTCTGTGAACAAATAGGCCTGGAAAACCGGCAGTTCATAAGCAGAACCCGTTATCCTCAATCGACTACCAGAAAGATCTCGATGCCGGCATCCAGCCAGGCAAACTCAAGGCCTCAGATATCCGGTACTGGTCCGACTATTCGCGTGTCTACTACCACCCCAAATCTCTAGTCCAGCTGTACGACTTTGAGCTAAACTCTAGCATCATGCCCTTTGAGCGCTTCGAAATGGGCACCGAGCTGTTTGAGTCGCTGGAGAAGGAAAACGAAATGGTGGACAGAGACTGGCGGCCGTTTGTGGAAGAATGCGACCAGATGCAGGGCGTGCAGGTGTACACCACGCTGGACGATGCGTGGGGAGGTTTCGCAAGTTCGTATCTCGAGGCGTTACGGGATGAGCATCCCAAGACGTGTATCTGGGTTTGGGGGTTGCAGAGTCCCGTGGCGACGATTGCGAGGGAGAAGAGACGGTTGAGGTTGGCTAACACTGCGATGAGTCTTAATCAAGCGTGTGCTCAGGCTTCCATGGTGGTGCCCCTGGGTCTTCCTGACTCTCGTGTTCCTTCTGGCATTGCTGTGGATAGCAGTTCGGCGTGGAACGTCTCTGCGCTGCTCGCTACGGCTACGGAGACTGCTTCGCTGCAGTCGAGGTTACGGCTTGATGGGCGCTCGCAGCCTCTTGGTATGGCTGATATGGCGCAGTGCTTGAACGTCTCTGGGCGACAGACTCTTGCGAACATGCGTATGTCTGTTGGACCACAGGCCGAACTGGACTCGGAAGAACCTCCGGAACTGGACTTGTCGCAGATTGGAAGCTCAAAAGATGGAGTCAAGACGGGAAGCAGCAGTAATCGGGCATTTGGCAGACTATCGTCACTTCGAGCACCCGAGGACCCTGCCAAAGACTCTTCAGCTGAATATATGAAAAACCAGCGCCCCATCATCGGAAACACTGTTGTTCGAAAGTAAGCCACCCCCCTTTCCCACAAGCTGTACTATACAACTACTAGTATAGCTGCGTTACGAAGCTATACAAAGACTAACTAAACTCCCTCTTAGCTATAAAACTTCTCTTCTCTACCCCCTCCTCGACAGTTTCCCCTCAATATACAACTACGACCTCCAAGGCCGCGAGAGCATCCCCGTACGCACATCCATAGCCTCAGAAGGCTCGATCGTGTATAAGATGAAGAACCTGCGCTCGCAAGTATCTCCATTCATCTCACTAGAAGAGCGAGAGAACTTGGTCAACGGCTTGGCGGACCTGGGGGCTGCTTATGAGGATGACTGGTCAAGCGGCAGCGATGAAGATGACGACGATCTTTGATGATTGACACTTACTTGGCTTGAGCTGTAAGTTTCACCTTGCTTTGCCTACTTTCAAAAACAAGGGGGTGAGATACATAAAGTAGTGTGTACACTAAGAATGGAACTCATACAAAAGGTCCATGCTAAAAGCACATGGATCAGACAAAGGAAGGGGCAGGAATGCAGCATGGCTGGGGAAGCTTGTAGGCTGTACCTACGCAGTACTTTGTCACCCTCAAGGGGAACATTGTCTCAGAAACATCACTCACAGCCTCAAAAGGAGAGCACTTCAATGTCTCAGAATATAATTGCATTTGTGGCAAGCCAACTCTATCTAAATTTAACCCCTAGTATGGATTTTAAATGCAAATCTGAATAGAGAAAAAAAAAGTAAAAAAGAAAAATCATCTCAGAGGACCTCGTTTGTGTCAGTGTAGATACGACCGAAGGATAATCGCTACGGAATCGTAGAATATGCGAAGTGAGGTGGTATAACCGCGAGTACCAGCTCTCATCGTCCTGCTAATATCAGATTAGGCGCCGTTTTATTATGTACCTCGTATGCCTGCCTCAGTACGGTGGTATACGTAAAAGAGAAAAGGGACAAGTTGAAGAAAGGGATAAGAGAAAGAAAAAGAAGAAAAGAAATAAAAAAGGGAACTAGAAAGCGATAACATCGACGAGGTCGCATGGGTTGAGCTGCTAGTTAATGACTAGCCAGAATTACGGTGGATGGGGAGAAATATGCATCCAACTTCCTTAACGTCAGCTTGAAATTTTAGTAAAACATTCGTCCAAACCGAAAGCAAGGTTTGAACTGCGACACGGTGTCTGTTCTCGTTAGCCAGCGGCTGCAACCGAGGCTTGCTGTCTCTTCGCCGGTGGAGTAGTATTGTCCTGCCAATGTGTCAGTATGCACTCTCCCTCCTCAGGAGATTGGATAAACGTATCGCATCCCACAGCGCGGGGCGAATAGTCGATGCGATAGTATTACCTCTGGGGGGCCTCGTTTTTTGTTTGCGGTGTTCTTAGCGCTCTTCTTCTGAGGCTTCTCCTCGCCGGGATCAAATACGTCGTCTGGGAGGTTGAAGCTTTTCATGACCATCAACCCATATCCTTGGTTATCGTAGAGGTGATGAGGGGGCTTACTTTCGAACGTGCTGCACACCCAGGGAAACGGATGGCTGAAGTTCTTCCTCATACTTCTTCCATGAAGTACACAGGACCTTGAACTCATCGACCTGATATGATAGATCAAGGGATTTGGCACCTGTAAAATCAGCATCACATGAGAAAGATAGGGGGCCTAGATAGCGAATGGAACGGGAGGCAACATACCCTCTTCGAGCTCGAGACCAATGTAGTGAGTAGTGGTGAAGACCTCGACGGGGGATACAGCCTCGGCAGAACCATCCTGCACTTCTGGCTTGGGTTCTATCCCGCCAGACTGGCCATTACTCTCATCTTTGATCATGAACTCAAGGCTTCCCTCTTGCACTTGCTCGATTTCGTGGTCGTTTTTGCACCGGTGTCGTCGATCGTACCCCTTATTGAACGCGTGCGCAAGTGCGATGGAGGGATGCTGCTCCAATTTCTGGACCAGCATACGGACCTTGGACTCGACATATCCGGACCATACCTTGTGGGCTTCCTTGTCCTTGCTTGCAGACACCACAGAGATATAGTATCGATAGCCAGACGTGAAAAATGTATGCTTGACAAACAAGTCACTCCACGGTCTCTTGCCAACCATGATTTGCTCGGAAATCTCTAAACCGCGACGAAGCTCGCGCTGGATAACAGACATGGAAGATCGAGTAATGTTGAATGTCGCACACATCGAAGGATAGGCAGGGGTAATGACGGGCATCAGGTGGAACGAGTCGCCTTTGTAAACCTAGTGAGGAGCAGACGGGTCAGCATGTATCCAGAGATGACCAGGGACAGCCTTGAATATACGTACCTTGGGATTCCAGACGCGAACCGGAAGAGGACCACTTCCTATGGGCTTAAGAAGCACGGGTTGTGGCCATCGCCACTGGCTGATGACCAAGAAAAACTTGTTGACGATGACAGAGGTGGCAGCCTTGGGATAGAGCTGGCAGACACGAGCAACAAGCATAGCCCAGGCAACACCTCCAGGAAAACCCATAATGTTCGCATAGACGGCTCGGCGTTGCGCCCATAGCTTGATGGCTCGGAGGGCAAGCTTGAATGTACTCTCTTCGGGAACCAAAGCCAGAATCTCGTCCGTCACTCTAGTGCCGTTCAAGGATCGTAGTTCCGCTTCGTCTAGACCACGCAACAGGCTCGAGTCTTTGAGATTATCGAAGTCTGGGGATATCTGCTTTTGTATAATTCTAGAAAAGATTAGATCGATGCTGATGTCGGAGTACTCGAATTTGATAATGGGCACGAAAGCATCAGTGACCACGGTTAGATCGGTGATGGCTCCCGCGGGCGCCATTGAGACGAGCAGGTCGGGAAAGTATTTGAAATAGTCCTCTCGAGTAACGTATTTCGGCGCGACGATGAGCGTGTCGATATCCGAACCAGGCCCGAAGACGCCAAGGCGGAAACTGCCATACGTGAACACCTTGCCCCTGGCGTTTTTGATGAGCATTTCATTCTTGGGCTCCTTTTCCCTAGCAACCTTTCGGACGAATTCATTGCAAATCTCCTGCAGCGAGTCGAGAACCGCAAACCTAGAGGACGTAGCCGGTCAGTTCAGGAGGATCAAGGCATGCGGTATGTGGCCACGCGCGTTGGACATGCCTTTTCTGAGTGTCTGATGGGCTCTCGAAAGTTTTCTGGCGACGGAGTTCCTCGATGAGGGCATCGCTAGCACGCTTCTCTGCTTCGGTGGGAAGAGTGACGGAGATTGGTGGCGTGACGCCGTAAACCTGCTCGCTAGCCATGATGTATCGCGATCGAAGCCGATGGGCTCAGTAGCATCGTCGAGGGGGCCAAGCGAGGGTTGAGCGTTGGTACTTGCTGTTGGAGACGAGGGTTTGATAGAATTCAGTCAGACGATGGTTAAATCACCTCTTCTTCCAGCGGCGATTGCAGCAGGCGAATGCACTGCACGATGCTGAACCTTTTGTTGTGCAGTAAAAAAAAAAGGTTGCAAAAAAACACGTCCAAAATGTTCAAAGGAAATCGGCTTGCCAGAGTTCAGAAATCCCACCACTTTGGCTAGGCCAATCGCGCGCACAGCCGTAAGGCTTTCCGGGTGGGAAAAGCAATTTTCCGCGTCAGAGCATCGGCCCGGCGCTAAAGCAGCAAGGATGATATGCATGTAAGGACTGCGCACATGCTCAGGTGCTAATGCTAAGGCAACTGGCAAGGTTTCGGAGCTCGAGCTACCTGGTCTGGTTCTGGTGTGGCCTGTGTTTTGGCCAAGTTGGAAGCCAGATCCCTGGACAGAGGATACAAGTTGACAAGGTACAGCATAGGTACAAGCGTCAGATGTGTTTTAACGGCGGAATTGTTTGTGCTTGTATGTTCTTTGCATGTACCTACTTTAAATCTGCCCTTTGTTGTGTTTGTTTCACCCTTTGGGTTCTACATCGATCGGGAGCACTTGTAGCTTGTACCAAACGGTACTTGGTCTCAAGGGAGAATCGGCAGCGATTCTTCAAGGTTTCTCTTAGCATGAGCGAATTCCAGCACGCATGTCTCATGCTCCAAAAAGAACATTGAAGCCTTACGCACTGCCTGCGGTACCTTGCTTACAGTACATGTACACCGTCTCACTGTTACCCCAGGTAACGGCTGATGAAGAGTCTGCCCGCACCGCCTTGCATGAAAACACTTGAAACTTAACGAGAATACCAGCCTCGCATGTACATGTACCCAGGTACCTCCTCGCCACTTTAAAGTTCCCACATCTAAAGTGGTGGGTCGCCCGACGCGAACGCGATTGTGTTTGAACAAGCCATCAGAAATATGGCAGCTTTAGATTGAATCATTGCCTCTTTGCACGCATTTTTTCTTTAAATGCCAGCCTGGGGCGCACAAACTTGACCGCAGGCTTCTGTGGCCCTTCATGCGCCGCCTCCAGACCGCCCGACCACCAGCTGGCTGTTGAAGCGAGCATCAAGCAAAGACGCTGGCCGATAAGATAAAAAAAAAGAAAATTATTATTCTAAACACTCCGGCTAAGAGATCGATCTCCGCAGCATCGAGTTCCGCAACGACCCTCCCCCTCCATCCAACCTTTCGCCTCAACAGACACGATATACACGATACACGACACAGCGCCGACGATGCCGCCATCGGGCAAGCGCACCCAGCGCGGGCGCCGCGACCTTCGCAAGGACAAGGAAATCGTCGCAGACCTCGAGAGCTCGTCGCCCAGCCGTCCCGCAAAGCGGCGCAAGAGAGCTTCGTCGCCAGACCAGCTCGACTCCGTCCCGGCCGGCGCTCCGTCGCAGGCGCCCGAAGCTTCATCGTCGCCCAGAGCCGATGACGACCAGCTGGTGGCGCAGGTGACGCAGCAGCTCCGAACACAGCCGGTCCAGGCGAGCAAAGACCATTCCAACGCCATCCACGAGGCCAACGGCGATGGTGTCAAGGCATATGCAAAGATCGCGGCGCAGGACTGGACCTATTACATCACCAAGCTCAACGTCAATATCGGGCGCGCACCAGAACCGAGCCACGGCGGGCCGACCAGCAGCGAGAATGCAGTGCACATCGACCTCGGCCCGGGCAAGATGGTGTCGCGCGAGCATGCGACCATCTCGTTCAACTCCAAGGACGAGATCTGGATGCTCTACGTCAAGGGTCGCAACGGCGCCAAGGTGGATGGCCAGACAATCAAGCCGCAGACGTCGCATCCTCTGACGAGCGGAGAGGTGGTCGAGATTGGCAACGTCGAGATGATGTTTGTGCTTCCGTCAGAGCTCAGTGCACTTCACGTACATCCCACCTTTCTCCAGCGGTGCGGACGGGGTGTTGATGCACCAAAGGCTGCGCAGCCTCGCCAGTACGGCCCTGGCACACCAGCCAAAGTAGATGTAAAGCGGCCCGGGACGCCGACGTCATCGCAGGACCATAGCACGGCGACGATTGTCAAGTCTCCCGTTCCGGCGAGCACTCCGGGAGGTCTTCTTGGAGCCAGTGGTGTAGATCTTAGTCTCGATGACAACCAGCACATCAAGCCCCAGTACAGCTATGCCCAGATGATAACGCAGGCCATTCTTAACGCTCCCGATGGCAAGCTCAACTTGAACGGGATTTATAACTTTATAATGAATAGTTATTCCTATTATCGCCACCAACATGCGGCAGGTTGGCAGGTGAGTAGCTTGACTTGCATCGACATGTTTGTTTTAGTGAGTACTGACCTCGGATGGTAGAATTCTATTAGACACAACCTGTCGCTTAACAAATCCTTTGACAAGGTCGCTCGGTCTACTGACGAGCCTGGAAAAGGAATGAAATGGCACATCGTTCCCGAGACCCGGGACGAAATGGTGAGGAATGCGTACAAAATAGGACGCGGCGGCCACCGGGGATCGTCAGTGCCGTCGTCACCGAGCCAGCTCAATTACATTACCCACGGCCCAAAAGATATCCTGGCCCGCGATCCCTCATCCGCACAGAAGCGGCGAGGATCGTCGCTGGTATCGCCTCCCCCTCAGTCGTCCCATCGCGCCATACAATCAACACCGGATCGCGGATATGGTCGACAGACGGACCGGAGCTCGGCCTTGACTGCAGACGGAAGCCCTTTACCCCGGGCGAGGAAAGGCGACTCGTCTTTTTCTGGGTTTCACCCTCAGTCGCCAACCTTGACGTCGTCGTACATGCAAGATGATAATGCATCATTCATTACGCCGGCGCCGCCGAGAGTCCATCCCAAGCTGGCGCCTCCAAGCACTGCACAGCGACCTAGCCAGCACATGCCGACCAGCTCACCGGCGCCCTTTTGGAAGTATGCCGACATCGGCAGCACGCCGTTGAAGCCGCCATACGAAATCAGTCCATCGAGAGTCGCTGGAGAGGGGCGTCCTCCAAGCAGTAGCCCGCCTGCGGCCGGCAAGTCACCGCCAAGCAGTCCGTCTCGACCACAGAAATCTGGCGGGCAAGAACCTAAAGATGGTGCGGATGAGCACGAGGATGAGGAAGGGTTTGATTTGATGAAGTACGTATATATCCGTCTCCCTCATTTCTCAATTTGATACTGACAGAATTCTGCTTAGGGGGTTTCAGAGTATTGGTGCATACCACGCTCCGGTAGAGAGAGGCGTTCCCATCGGCGCCGCCTTGAAAGGCGGTTCATGAAACGGTACATCTTTCAACAGGTACCCAAAAACCTTGTGTTATGAACCTCGTGTTATGATTTTATGTTTGTACTTTTTTATTCTGCATTATTGGTCTGTACGTCTATATGGAATGGGTTAAGGGACACAATGGGAAAGTGGGATGGCGGCGTATGAGTTGGGCAAAATCCTGAAGGGGCGCAAAAAATGTCCTGATGAAACCTTTTGGCTTTTTTGGTGTTTTGCTTTTTTCTTTTTTTGGCTGGTTAGGAGGGAAGTGATGATACCTTGGTGGTTTTATAGGCGGGCCATTGTATCAAACTCGAGTTTGTGCAGTTTTTTGCTAACCGAGCAATAATTGCCAATTCACATGCTGCTGGCACATGTGTTGTATTTGAACAGTTTACGGAGTATCAAGTTTTTTTTGTCTGTTGGTTGAAGAGAGAAAAGAGAGCGTGGTGCTCATCGTACATGCTCTGTTCCTATTAAAGTTCTTCTTTCGATGTTGACCTGTCGAGAATACGTTCGTGATTTGTTTAAAGCCACTCCCCTTGAGAGATAAAGATTCATGTACGTTAATGAGTGAGGTATTTTGTTCAACGTCTTGCTTCCAAGCTGGAAGCCAACTATATGATGTACGTAGATATACATGGCCCTTTTGCTTTCTTTTTCCCGCTTCGTTTTTTTGTATCCCCCTCCGAACAACTATATAATACACTCATGAAGACTCTCCCAAAGCCCATGGAAAGTATTAATAATCCCATAGGCCCCGAGGAATTCCATTCAAGCTACCCCCATCCCTTTTTGTCCTTGAAGCCTATGCCCATAACCCATTCATGAAAAAACCATGACATCTCGTTAAATACATAATCAACATCGAGTTATTCACGCCTGCTATGCTCATCGATGTTTTGTTTATTTCGTCGCGCCTCGTCTCTTGGGGTTTCCGCGTCCGGGTCGCTTCTTGGAACCAGTCTTGGATGTGTCGGTGCCCTCGATGAATTTCAGGAGCTCGTCGATGCTGCGGGAATCAATCTGAGACGCCGCTCCACGCTGCGGTACGACGCCGGCAGTCTGTGCAGCTGATGCAACGGGGAATTTGATGCCCGATCGAAGGCGCCTGGCTTGCACATCCTTGGCGTGCTTGGCGATGGAAACCGCATTCTGAGTCAGCTGCTCCAGCCAGCTTTCGGCTTCCTTGGTGTTCTTGTCTTCCGCACCCAGCTCGGCGAGGAAGATGTTGTACGACTCTCGCATCCTGTTGACGGCCGCCTTGGAGTCGTGGTCGAGGGCGAGGGCCTGCGCCAACTGGAACAGGAGAGTGGCGGAGTTGATGGACTGTCTGCCAAAGACGGAGTCACATACACGCAGCGACTCTTCAAACCAGAGCCGGGACTCGTGGTAAGCCTTGACGCCTTGCAGCATGACAGCCGCGTTGTTGATGGTCGTGATCGAGTCTGGGTGACCAGGTCCATAGATGATCTTCCACAGCTTAAGCGCGTGGATGGAATAGGCCAGGGCTGATTTGCTGTCGCCAACCTGGTGCAGGAAGAGACTGAGGTTCAAGTAGTTGAGCAGGGTCTCAGCCGAATCAACGCCGCCAGTGCGTTCGGAGACAATAATGGCCTTCCTAGCCAGCTCAACGGCGACTTCCTTGTCATCGAGCTGGTAATACAGCATCGACAGGCTGTTGTAGACCTTTGCAACCTCTGGGTGTAGGATGCCGTAGATCTGCTCGTGAAGGGACAGAGATTCCAGGAGCAGCTCCTGTCCAAGCTTCTTCTGGTTCTGAAGGATGGAGATACGTCCCGCCTCCAGGGCCTCCTCCGCAAGAGAGCTTCGGGGGCACGAGTGCTTGACCACCGGCACGACGTTCAGAACATCGTCAGGGGTAAAGGTAGAAACCACCTCAGGGGCTGGAGGAGTTGTCGGTGAGCTCTCTCTTGCCGCCTTCTTCTTCTTCTTGCTCTTTGTCTCGCTGTTCGTCTGGCCATTTGTCTGCTCTGGCTGGGCAGCGCTGACAGGGGCTTCAGCAGGGGCGGCACCGCTCTCAAACGCATAGTCCTTTGCCAGCACCTGGATACCTGCTCTGATGCAGATATCACGGAGCAGCTGCACAGGGCGCACCTCATCGAACCAGTTGGCAGGAAGCTGGTAACGGAAGCGCTTCAGAACCTGCTGTTCGATCTCCTCTCGCAGTGTTTCAGGGGTGACTGATTCAAATGACAAATCAGCGTCCGAGTACAGCTCCCGGAAAGATGAATCGATGTCTGCTGTGGGCTTGGCGTTGAACCGATGACCCAGAAGACAATTCAGGAGATGAGACACGCAAGAAGGCGCAAAAGGAGCGGGAAGCGAGCGCAGATAGGTGGCGGACACGTGCTTGAACGCACGAGAAACCATATCCTGAATGCAGATTTCGCGCAGGCATCGGAGTCGATCGTTGACAGCGAGCGTCGTGATCTTTCCGAGGTATCGAATGTTGATACCTCGCTTGTGCAGGATGCGACCAAGTGACTGGCCATCCATGGGGAAGCTGATGTCGGAATCAGTGAGCTCGCGCAGGAACTCGGGGATGACTCGGTCGCGCAGGTATTCTCCTGCAGCCCTGACCTCCTGCTCGTCGGCTTCGAGCTCGGCCTTCTCTTCCTCAGTGCGAGGGGTCTGGCCGCTGAAAGCGTCGGGGTTGAGGGCGAACTTGAAATCAGCCAGGTTGGGCTGGTTCTTCTCGGCCTCGGCAGCATCTGTCTTCGCAACCTCGTTCTCGTTCTTGGCCTCGCCCTCAGCTTCATCCTTGGCCTCCTCCTTAGCCTCATCCTTGGCTTCTTCCTTGTCCTCCTCCTTGTCCTCCTCCTTGGTCTCCTCCTTGGCCTCGGCTGAAGTGTCTTCCGACTTTGGTTGGGCACGGCGGGCCAATTCGACGTCAATCCATTGCTTCATCTTGTAGCGTCCGAAAGAGTCCACCAATTCCGGTCGTAGAACTGTCATTCTGTGAGGGTACTCTGCGGCTTCCGTCTCTTCCCGCCATGCGACATCGAAAGGCGTAATTCGGTACAGGTCGAGAACGTATTTACGACCATCCGTGCCCATCAAACCCTTAGTTTCCACGCTGGCCTCGAGGTCAAATCTCTTGCCATCCTTGTCCCAAACAGGGTGTTCCTTCACCTTGAGGGCCTTGGAAAGCTGAGAGAATGGGGCGGTGAATCGCTCGTCAATGGCAACAACGTCCTTGCCATCTACCGCACCATAATCAATCTGGTGCTCGCCGGGCTCCCGCTGCTTGAAGATGCCCGGAACGATGCTCTGACCAACGATACGCTTACCGAGGTAGTCAACAACCACAGTAGCAGGCGTGAACAGGCCATCAATATCCAGCTGGTTGACCAGCTGCACACCTGCAACATCCTTTCCAGTGGCAACACGAGCGGCCTCATCGCCTCCTTCAGAGGTAAAGGTGCCGACACCATCAGCTCCGAAAGAGTAGAAAATGTTGTTGTAGACGAAAATCTGCGCATCTCTGGTCTCTGTTGGGTTTAGAGGCGCAATCTCTCCATGGGCAATTAACACTGCGCCTTTCACAGCAGCGTCGTTGTAGTCTGCGAAGAGCTTCGACGTCAAGCGCTCCCGGAATACCCGGTCTTGTACGGACTCTTTCGGCAGTTCCTTTGCCGATTGGAACTCCTCATTCCAGTCTCGCAATGTGTCGGTGTTATCGACGCCGGCCAACAGATATGTTTCCTGAGGCCTTGTGATATCAGGAGAATGTGTGCAGAGAGTGGAGCTGGGAGACGGCAGAGCCCAAGGCGAGTTAGGGATGGCGTTGGTGATTTGGAAGGTAGCCAACGGGTCCCTTTGGCCGTTATGCTCCTGGAGGCTCTTGAAAGTGGCGGAGAAGGAGGGCGAAAGCAGCTCGATAAGCTTCAACAGGGAGTGCGATGACTGGCCCTTGGGGGCAGGTCGCGGGAAGGGGTCGAACTTGGCATTGGAGGATTTGTTGACGAAGAAGCCGGACACGTGAGCAGTGACTTGGAACTGCTCGCCTTCGTTGGTAGTAACAACAATGTAGAGCAGGTGTCCACGCTGTTGCAGGTGGCAAGGCGGAGGGTTCCACGATGAGAGAGCCACCATCTTAACCGTCTTGGGTGCCGGCTCAATGGGCTCAGGGATGAGAGTGGTGATCGAAGGAGTAGCCTGGAAATCATAATCCTTGGCAAGGGGCTGATCCTCGCTACCCTCGGTCTGGGTCGACAGATTCTTGGTCACAGACTCGTACAGTGACAGTCCCGGGAGGATACCCTGTGCGGCATCGGAACGATTACCCGCGGCACCGATCAGTTCTCGGATCCTGACCAGGTGGATGCGAGCCTCTTTCTCGGTATATGGGTCCGGCACCAAGCGAAATTCCGGCTCAGTGCCAAGGTCGGGAATCTCGGCCAAAGGAATGAAATCATTGATTTTCTGGCCTTGGAACTCGAGGTGGAAGCATGTGTACTGGAAAGCTTGTGGCAGATCGATGATGGACTGTCGAATCTCGTGAACTTGCTCTTGAGTTGATACCTAGAAGCTGTATTAATGGGAAGTGAGCAATGGTATGAAGCTTTGGTTATATGCCCACCATAATCTGCATCTTTTCGGCCTCGGGGTCGGGAAGGAGAATCGTGAGGTTAATCACAGCTATACATGAGCAATGTTAGAATTCGAGCGACTTATAACCCGCTGTTGGCAACAGAGAACAAATTACCTTCAGCCGCAGGATCGACCTCCGCTTCCGCCTCTGCCTCCCCTTCATTCACAGCGTTCTCGGGAGCAGACATAGCGTTGTCGTGAGACTCTTCGACAGCATTAGCTACAGGGGGGTTGCCGGTGGTCAGTTGATTCGTCCATTAGACCTTGTACACGGGACCTCTTTACCTGGAGAGGAAGACGCAGCTTGTGCTTCGGCCGCCATTGTCATACAAGGGGGGGAATTGAGAAAGCGAGACGGTTAAAGACGAAATAATGGAGAATAAATAAAGAGACCAGTCATTTAAATATTGAGTGGAAATGACTGGGACGTCTTGAGGAATTGGGTTGCAAAAGAGTCAGTCACCCAGGACGGCACCGGAAGAAAAAGAAAAAAGTTTTTGGACCATGGTCCGGCAATTCGGAGCTGCGGGGTACATGGGCAGTACTTGATTCGGCTACGAAAATCATAGAGGTGCGGTTAGTACCCCACAAGTTTTGGACCCTAGCTTGTCTTAGCCGCGGTCTAGTGCGGAAATGGAAGAAAGTAAACAGACCTGTGCCTCAACTCTTCTTGATACAAACAATCATCACTACACGTCCATGATGCTATGGTATTAGGCGATTGCTTCATTTTTGTTTTCTTTTTCATTTTCATTTATGACTATTAACATTTCTTCTTTCTTCTTTCTTGGTCGCTCCCAATAGTATTGCTTTATGGATTCGCTGGCGCAGGTCGCGAGAACTGCACCGTCATCTCAACGCCATGCTACGAAATCGCGATTGTCGGGAGGCTTGAGGGGCCCAGATTCGGACAATTCACAGCTTTGGACTGCCGCACGATGCCAACGCCTTCTTCGACAGCTCCAGTCTCGACTGGCTTGTCTTCGACGATTAATGTCAGAGAATCGGTCTGCGCCCTCAGCTGGATCCAAGCGAGCTTCAGATAATGGACAAGAGTCGACGGCGAAGCGCGTCCGATCTACGTATGGCCAAAGACCAAAGAAAGCGGCGTCCACGGAAGACAAACCAGCAACAACTCCTCAGCGACCAATGCGTACCCTGGGGGCGATGAAGCTGGGAAACCTGTCTCCGACATCCGAATTAGTCGACTTCCGCACCCCTGTTTGGCGCAAGATCCGGGATCATATCGACACGCCGGCGAAGAATATCGATATCGAATACGGTTTACTGGACTCTTTTCCATCTGAAATGGTCGATGAGTTAAATTCTATCCGACGACATGTTCCCAGCGAGCTATACCGCATCTACGAAGCAATATTTCATTGGCTAAATCGATTATTACACTCAACAGCCCTCCAAGGAAAGCATGCTCGTGGCAAATCACTGCTTGCTATGTGTTTGCGCAAAATCCCAGCGTGCATTGCAGACATCGACGCATGGGACCGGCAACAATTGAAAGAGAGCGGAGTTGAATCAGTATGGGACATGTCTGATGCAGCTTCGGATATATTTGATCAGTTAGAAGCATTGGGGTCAAGTAGTCCTGGATGGCGTCCTTTGAGGCTTGTAGTTCGTTCCCAAGCTGTTTATCTTCTATCCAATGCCATCTTGGATGGGCTCTTTCGGCCGGTATTCTGCAATATTCTCGTACGACTCTGCATTCATTTGAACGGCAATGAAGAGGCTGCTCAGCTAGTAGCCTCGATAAATAGACGTCAGATCTCCAAGCTACGAGCTGTAACGACTTATCTCAACGAGAATAAGGACTTCTCATCACTCTGGGCATTGTTGAGTCCGTATAAAGGAAAGAAAATACCCGGCCCCCTTTTTGAGTGTGTCTCTACCTTGATCCATAAAGGGTTGCTCTCGTCATCTTGGCTTTCTACACGAGCCTTCTCTAGTTTCTGGATTTCTAGCCTCGAAGGCTTAACTTCTGGAAATGCGAAACCACATGTTGTGGAATTTATGTGTATAGCTATATGGACTCTTGCCCGAGGCAGCCGACCCAAGGACATTGACTGCTGTGCCATCGAACAAGCCCTCATTCGTATTGTAGCTGGTTTGGCTGTCGCAGCGTTAACCTTGGAGGCGCAGATTATACCTGGAGAGCAGGAACAAAGAAAAGCAGCGTGGAGACGGCTGGTCTATGTGCTTGAATGCAGTATCTCACTTATTGCGCGGTATAGGAGCCGCAAGAGCCCCTTAGACAATGCCTCTTTCCTGCTCTTTTTTGCACGCTATCTTGCGGTGGTAGACTCAGATCTAGCAAGCCCGGCTTTTAAAAGACGAGTTGCGGAGGAGTTTGAGAACATGGCTCACAAACTCGATGCCAATACGAACAACGGTGCACAATACCAGCATACGGTTGTTCTTCTATGCACCGTCATCCATTGTCGCCGGCGCAGCAGCACGGCTTCGAGTCAGGAAATCCTCTCCGATGTCTTTTCGAGCTTGAGCCGCCGAAGACTGCCCGACTGGTTGGGCCACGGATTTCAAAAAGACGTTGCATTTATGCTAGCTCAGAAAACAGAGGATCTCCGCGATCTGACCTTTGCGGAGAGCCTCCCAGTTACCAAATCTGCCAATACAAGGCTCAGCAGCATCTTCTCGGGATGGCGATGGGAAGAGGGGATTAGCGAATGGGTGTTGCCCAGTCCCAAGAAAACCATTGACCGAGATGATGGTACTTCTGTCAAATTGGCAAAGCAGAATGATGTGGAAACCGAGGCTTGCTGGGACTCGGATGAGGAACTGAGCTTGGGAACTTCTCAGAGGAGAGACTCGCGTCGAATCATTACATGTCGTAGAAAGCGGGAAGTAGGAACAATTGCTGTGAAGAAGAAGCAAATGAAAATCTCAAGCCTCCAAGCCGTGGCAATGAGCAATTCTGATGACATGAGCTGCGAGACCAAAGTCGGCTGTATGGAGCTTACAAAGAGCTCAGTGCGACAACCAAAAGCCACCAAGCCTTTTTATGTCTTGTCGCAGCTTCATGCAGATTTTAGGGACGAAATAGATGAGCTGTTTTAGAATAATACCCCATAGAGCAAATGATATTGACCAACGATTATTGTAACACTCATGCAAGTATCGTCCATGTACTCTCGGCTACTGGTGGCACAAGGATCATGTCACCACCGGAATCTCGACGGCAATATTAGTAATAAGTTAGCTAATAATATGGGGGTTTCGCACAGCTTTGCTTCTAGCCTTTTACAGGAGACTTGCCTATGATGTAAATCCGTTAGGCGCATGTTGTTTTTAAACCCACTTAAGCAGCAGATCTCCAGCTTGTCACTGCTACGGCACTAACAAAAGAGCTCCGTGATGCCATGATGCCATTTCCCTAAGGCATGGAGAGGAGGGCAAAAGTAAGCTCTCTTAGCATTTTCCGAATTTGTCGTGGAGATTTGGTCGCTGACGATGCATTTCTCCTCCAGGACGTAGAGTCTCTACTCGCGACATCAACTGGCCAAAATGCCTTGGATTATGCCATACAAGCGGCCGAGCTGTACATGCGAGCAGCTGCAGAGAAGGGAATCGCCAAAGAGGAAGCTCTCCGACGTCGCCGCAAATGCAAACAGCTCGTCGCACTCGCCGAACGGCTCAAGAGCCAGCTGACAGCACCGTCGGCATCACCACATGCTGATGGCTTCAATATTCTGCAAGGCGCTTCACGGCTTCACGGAAGCTACTACCCCCCTTGGGGTGAAGACCCCTCAGACGCACAGTTCCAGCTCGGAGATGGCCTGGAGCCATTTGTGTGAGTTATCCTATGCTTCTACGTCTCCTCAGTGTTGTGTTGTTCAGAAACCATAACGATCAGTTCTGATTTAATGAAATGACCAGTGATGACACCGTATTCCCGCTTTCCGAAACCCAGATAGCCAACTTCTCGGCTTGGCGAAGACCACACGAGCTATTCGGCCCCTTCTCTGCCGGCCAAGATGGCATTCTTATGACCCAAGGCACGCGCTTCGACTTGGCGCAAGATATAACTACTGACTGTTCGGTCGTCGCTAGTCTTTCTGCTGCCGCGAGAATTTGGACTGGAAAACACGCCGTATGTAACCTGAGTATGTCATGATAGCCAAACTTATACCTAACGGCGCTTTTTCCAGGTTCTCTCCAAGATTATGCACCCATTCGACCATGGAAGAGGCCAGCCCAAGCTTTCTCCTTCGGGAAAATACATATTTCGGCTAAATTTCAACGGCTGTGCTCGTCGAGTCGTCATAGATGACAGATTGCCATCTTCAGGAACAGATCGAGCCCTCTTTGTCATCAATCGACATAATCCTCGGTTGATCTGGCCGGCTTTGCTTGAGAAAGCCTATCTCAAAGTACGGGGTGGCTATGATTTTCCCGGTAGCAATTCAGGGACTGATCTTTGGGTACTCACTGGATGGATACCTGAACAATTATTCCTCCAGAGGTATGGGTTCGCCCTTCGAAACATGTGGAGAGAAATTTACTCACATGATACCTTCTAGGGAGGACTTTGACATAGATGAGGCATGGAACCGGGTCAAGACAGCTTACGACATGGGCGACGTTGTCATTACGCTGGGTACAGGCCACGTCTCTACAGAAGAGGAAGATATAATGGGCCTCGTAGGGGAGCATGATTATGCTGTGCAGGATCTTGATTCATCAAACCGCAAATTCCTAGTGAAGAATCCTTGGTCACACGGTCAGACATGGACAGGAAAAGGGTGGTCCGCCATCCATGGCTCTGTAGGGGCCAAGTTTGACTCTTCGTCGTCTGAGGCTAGCGATGAGTATGCTGATCCGCCCTCTGCGGGCACCCTCTGGCTGGCTATTGAGGATATAGCGCAGCATTTCGAGTCCATGTATCTCAACTGGAACCCGGCCTTGTTTTCACATCGCCAAGAGCGACATTTTACCTGGGATATCCCTACCAAAGATTTTGCGGCGTCCTTGGTGCGAAACCCGCAATTCTCGATTACCTCGCCTACAGGGGGAACGGTATGGATCTTATTGAGCCGTCATTTTGCAGATCCTGAGCTCGAAATTGCGCGCAACAAGTCTGGCTCTCTAGCTGCCGTCGCTAGTCAACTAGGCTACATGAGCATTCTAGTGTTTGATCATCAAGGCAAAAGAGTCCAGCTCAGCGATGGAGCGACATACTGCGGGCCTTATGTTGACTCTCCCCAGACGCTCGCACGGATTGAGAGCAGGGCCGGCAAGGCATACACCGTCGTCATTGACCAGCAGGCGCTGCCTTTGCCCAGCTACACTTTCTCGCTTTTCATCTTCTCGAATGGGCCAGCGCACGTCAAAGAGGCCGAGGAGAAGATGACGCATTTCACGGAACAAAGCGGTTGCTGGAATAGACGGACGGCCGGGGGGAATTCATCATGCACGACGTATTTCCTGAATCCTCAGTATAAGTTGTCGGCTCCTCGCGCCACCCCAATATCCACTCTATTATCTACAGGTAACCGGGATGTTCACGTCCACGTTGATTTACTCTGGGCACGAGGGAAGCGTGCAAATACCGTCAAAACGAAAGACCTGGTTGTTTCATCGGGAGAGTATCGTCGTGGCTGTGCCATCGCCGAACTGGATATGCTCGAAGCCGGAGATTACACCCTGGTTTGCTCAACCTTTGAAGCGCAGCAGATGGCTGACTTTACACTACGGATCGGGTCCATGACGCCAATTACTCTAGAACCTATACCGGCTGATACAGCAGGAAAACTACGAACACCTATATCACCGTTCACTTTAGGAGGAGAAGGACAACGCTGGAGGGTACCCATCAGCGCTTCATGGGTAACTCGAGCCGTTGTATCTATTCGGAGTCTGCCACCTCTGTCGGAGACTTCATATCACGATACCCGCTCCTTGCCAGCCGTCATGATCCGTATCTCGATTACTGATGCCTCAGAGTCAGAGCCACGTATCCTAGCAGAGTCCAAGGGAGGCTTGGAAGACTCCGGGGCCATCATTCGGACACCTGAATTCGACATTGAGCCGACGAATCCAAGTCACGGACCGAGATATCTCGTCATCGAGAGTCTATGGGGGCACCGAGCGATCCAGGAGCTTTGCGGGGACGTCTTTAGCGACTCTCCCATCCAAATTGGCGACTGGGGAGCCTAGCCATCACGTATTTTAGATTTCGAAACCTGAGTGTCAGCAGATGGGAGAATCGCGTAAGTGCACTCAGAGCTATCACTAGAATGGCTGCGTCAGAAATTTCGGATGCATATTCATTGATTAGGACAGCCATGAAGCGTGTACATGTACAGTACTATAGTATCTATAGCCATATAATAGAAATAGCGTTGCGTTATACAAAAAAACAAAAATCCGATTACCTCTATGCAAACACCACTAGATCAGCTTTTTACCAGGGGTGTGATTTGCGCGGCATTCTTTGCAATATCAGCCGTGGCTGTTGACGCTGCAATAGCGCTCCGCGCTTTAGATAGGCTGATTGACTTCAAGTATCTCAACAGTAATACGTAGAGTAATTCCACCCTGTGGGCGAAAGTGTTAGCATACGCTCTGGAGCCACTGACAGAGGAACGGGATGGTCTTACTTCTCTTTTGTCATCATCAAGATGCCTTGGACAAGAAGGCCCTTAAGAATCTGGGGTCCCATTCCCTTGAAGAGACCGAGAACACCTTCGCGCTTGATGATGAACTGCATGACCTCGATAAAGCTCTTGAATGGCTTTCCCTTTCTCTCCGGAGGCGGCTTCGACTGCAAGCCCACCTTGGCAACAATCAAGGGCTGGGTACAGATCGTTGCCAGAGCTTTAGACATGGCACCCAGGACTGAAGATTGTTAGACGTGGCAATAGGGAATGAGGGAAATGTGTTTGATGTCTAGATGACTTACGGAATGCCTCCCAAGGCTTCAGCTTGCTCTTCCCCGGGAAGAGGATGCCTTTTAGTCGCTCGTAAGCACCGTATGTGATGGCCGGGTTGACGACAAGAACAAGACTGGCCTTGAGGCCCCTCCAAAGCCCACTAACGCCATCCGGTCCCTCAATAACCTCCTGTGCCGTAGCGAAAAGGCCCTTTCTATCCGCCTTGGCAGCGGTCTGCTGCCGAGTCGTCACAACAGCAACGGGGATCGTGAACAGCTGTGCCAGAGCGCCTGCAGCAGCACCCAGGGAGAGCTCGACGGCCGTAGAAGGCGCCGCAGAGGGGCCGGCCGACTTTGTGTAGAGGGTCCTGGCGACGGTGTACCAGTAGAAGTAAGCAAAGTTGGTGGACGCAACGCCCACCAGGGAGCCGTTCATGCCGGCGTAGAGGCCCTGGATGCCCTCATCGGCGACGATTCGTGAGATTGCGTCCCAGGTCGAGGTGTAGTGTACCGAATCGCCGTCGGTCTCGGACTTGTCGGTGGAGCGCACCTGGACCTGCAGGCGAGTCTTGACGCTGTTGTCGCAAACACGGTTCGCATCAGCAACGGGTAGTTTTGGCCATGGATGGGAAAAGCAAAACTTACATGTCGAGAGGATATACCAGGGCGTTTGCTATGACGGCTCCGGTTGCGCCGGCGACAGCGCCGCCCCAGGGCGAAATAGCAGGCTTGGATTGAGCCATTGTGAAGAAGAGGGTAGGCGGTGGTTTAGACTTGGAGCATGTGCTTGCTGCTACTTACACATGCAATGGATCGATTTTATGACCTACTGTTGGAACAATGCAATGAAGCAGGGGAGAAAAGAAACAATACAAGATGCCAAGGGATGTTTACAGAAACTGGAAATACAAGGACCAGCGGAAGTTCGATCTAATACTCTGTGGCAGTTTTTAGTTTCGTTTATGTCACTCCGGTTCAGGATGCACGATTAGATAGACCTCGGCTGCGGATTTCCTGGAGTCGCGACTCGGTTTCCTACCGGACGTGGGTCGGCGCGGCATTTTAGCCGAGGTCACCACGGCTAACAATATAAAGCGAAGAGGAAGCGTGCGAGCTGTAACAATGGGAAGATGCGCTGTTTGTATGGAGATGTATTGTCTATCTCTTTCATTACCACAGCAATACAGATGGATAGTCTAGTGCATTGGTTGTGGGTTGGGTCGTGTATATGGTAGTTTTTATTTTATTTTATTTTTTATTCTTTTTTTCAATTGCATTTTTTTCTAATGCAACATTTCTTTTATTTTCCCCCCCTCTCACACTTCTCATTTGCTTCTTAATACCAGCATCACATGGATGGCAGCACGCCAAGCAAAGCCACGTTCATTTCTGCCGCTGTTTTGGCGTGTGCTAATTAATTGCAACTTGACAGGCACTTTAGAACTGGCGCCTATCAAGGTACTGACTGTAGTGCATCTCCTAGGCACAAAAAGTCACCAACCACACCTTATCAACCGCACAGCGCGGCACGGCATGCCTCAACTGTACACTATGACCGTTTGGGTCAGGTCGTCAATGCAGCAAGCGCGGTATCATCGTGGCTGTGGCTGTACAGAAATACCCTTGGCCTTGGGCTGACGGGAAGCTGCTCGACACTCTTCGTCTCTGTGCTGTGTCTCTTACGGAGTACCTTTACTGGACTCGTGCCGCTTGGGGTCCGCAATCTTCGTCCAGTCGTACCAATGGCACAGCCGCTGCGTGTATGGCCTATCACCGTCGATACTCAGCTGTGCCATGGACTCCATCCCACGACATACAGCTGCCTCCCCCCCTCTCACTCCTTGCCTTGTGCCTTGTGCCTCGTCCATTTGGCTCTGCTCTGCTTTGCTTTGCACGTAGCGACGCGCTCGCCTTGAATTGACTGACCAAATCCCTCCATTCTTGTTCTCGGGCGGTTAGCGTCAACAATCGCTCGCGCCATCACGGACCTGCGTCTGCTTTGCCGTGTGCAGATGCGACCTCTCGCTCTCTTGGTATGCGCTAAAACCACTTTGCCGCCTAATTGCCCATCCCCCGCCATCATCCAACTCTCGGCTGAGATTTTGCCCATCTACAGTAACGGCTCGCTGCTATCCCTTGATTCGATCCAGCTCGAGCGAGGCCCCCTTCGCGTATCGTTTTCGCATGTCGTTTCGGCTGTCTGATATTGATTGCTTGCATCGCATTGTCCCTCCTCCGCCTTTTCGGCGTCCTCCCGCCTCACTTTGCCGTATTTTGTCAACCGCCCTCTCCCGGTAGCTTTGAATAAGGCACGCTTGGTGTCGATAAAAGATACCTGGCCAGGTTCACGTGCCTGCGCAACAGCACAACGCGCGCATACATAAGCTGGCGCGGGGGGTAGCAATTCCCAACACAGGGGGACGGCTGGGAGGAAATCCGGGAGACAAAGGATCCGTAGAGACACAATAGAGGGACTTTACGGTCCCCAATCAATCTGCCCAGCTCTGGACTCGCGTCGTCCTAGCTAAGCGGCTGCTTAAAAGAAAGAAAGAAGAGACGAAACCAAGGGTGAAGAAGAAGAGGAAAAGGAGAGAGGGAAGGAAAAGAGAGTGGGTGTGAGAGAGGGAAAAAAAAAAAAGGAGCGGCAGGCTTCGTGTGTCCCGGTCCCCGTCAGCTCAAGCAAAAAGAGTGTCTCGCGTCCACACCACCACGTTACCATAGCCCCCGCATGCCCAAGGGTGCCATGGAGAGCTGACCGATGACTTCTTGGACAACTGAACTATGAACACGGCTCCGCACCGACAAAGCACGCACCAAGGTCAATGCCAGGAACATTCGATGCAGCTAGACTCCGTCCCCTTTGATCCAGATGAGGTTCTTTCACCAGGCACTCCTCAGATGAAAGCAGTGCATCCAAAGCTCGAACTCACCGAGAGCCCTCCCCCGGAAATACCAAGCGCTCAAGTCAGTTTCAGCCCTCCTCCTCTCGACGGATTTCCCAAGTCTAATCGCCCAAAGATCCGGCCCGTCTCTGGTGATGCTGTCCTTGTCGCCTACCTCGGCGGCGGCAGTCACCCTGAGATAGCCCAAGCTGCTAGTCACCAGGCATTGCCTGGCGCAGACGAGGGCTCCTTTGAGTTCTCTGATGGTGAAGATGACGCCTCACAAAAGAGTCCATCGCGAGACGCCAAACTCCCGGAAGCCGACATTATCCAGCGGCCGGATGGCGCCGCTACGGCCCTGCGGGCCGTTGCCGCCGATGCTTTAGCTGCGGGTGGCCACCTCTCCGGGGAAGATAAGCCCAGTGTTGATCTGTCAGCCTCTACTTACCAACTCTCAATTCATGACGATGCCGTGTCCAGCCCCAAGCGCGAAGTCAAAAGCCCGCCGCTGGGCGGACCTCTCAGCATGTTGTCGCCCTTGCCCCCTTTGCAAATAGACTCACCCAAGTATGATGGTGTGAATGGCCCGAGCCTACCTTCAATACGAACGACTCTGGGTGACATTAACAACCTCCCGACGGACATGCCAACGCCAAACGACCACAGAGACTTACCAGGACGTCACACCGGCGATGCGCGAACCTTTTCTCGCTCCCCAACCGTAGGTGTCCCACGCTTCTCGTCAATGTCAACCGGCAGTCGTGCGTCGCATCCAATTTCTCCCAGCGAATCGTATCAACGCAGCTTCCCATCTCCCAACTCCCTTCCCGCCTCCAGCCCTGACAACTTCGCGACCAATGGATCAATGCATCGCTCTCCCGCCGAGTATCCAAATAATAACGCCTCCAGCAATGCCCACCAACCAGGCTACACCATCACATCGCCAGTCAACATAGCCTCTGTAGCGGATCGCATGAGCATCGACGGAATAACTAACCCTCAGGTTGGAAGCTACAGCTGCACATATCCCGGGTGCACTGCTCCGCCGTTCCAAACTCAATATCTTCTCAATTCTCACGCTAATGTGCATTCTTCAGTCCGTCCTCACTACTGCCCCGTGCAAGGTTGTCCTCGTGCTGAAGGGGGGAAAGGATTTAAACGGAAGAATGAGATGATTCGGCATGGTCTGGTCCACGACTCTCCTGGATATGTCTGTCCCTTTTGCGCAGACAGAGAACACAAATATCCCCGGCCGGACAATCTCCAGAGGTAAGGTTCCCTCACACAAGTTCGAGTTATCAATCAGAGCGGGCGCAACCCCCTAGTGCCCTAAGCTTCCATATGGGGATTCTGATGACAAAGGATCGACCAATATTGACTTTCGCCCATTTGCAGACACGTTCGCGTTCATCATATTGATAAAAATAAGGACGACCCCCTGCTGAGGGATGTATTAGCACAACGTCCAGACGGTCCAAGCAGAGGCCGACGAAGAAGGGCACAAGCCTAGGGCTCAGTGCTCAACTCAGTCACCATTCTGCTCTTCGATTCATCAAATTTTTGCGGCGGCATCCGAGTAAAATACCATCGTTTCACCCAATTTCACCCAACAACTGTCATCACCGATAAAAGAGATTTCGTTACATGAGATATCACTGGCGCACATGGAAAGGAACGGAAATGTTTATACATACTATAGTATGGTTCAGGAAAGCAAGCATGGAGTCTTGTAGTATTTATGAGTATTGGGGGAGCCTGGGACAGTATTATATTAATTGCGGGCTATGGCGCACCAGATTCTAATGAGTTACCAAAATCAAAGCGCTGCAAGCGTTCGTTGCCGTTTATGCCGAATATGATAGGTACCCTCTTGTTCATTCTCTTGTCGTTTGACCATGCAATTCCTTCCATGCCACCATTGGGCAGGTACCTAACTGAACAGCTTCTACTACTAGGACGTACTAACATACATACCACGGAAGGCATTTCCCTCCTCACGATACAGGTAATGGCAGGCGGCAGTTCAGGCTTTGATCTCTCCTCCGATAGGGGCAGTTGCGCAGCTGCATCGTCCTGGCGTCCCCTACCAGCCGATATTCCGAGCGCCAAATTGCCTGTTATGGATTGAAATGACGATCTCTTTCATGGTGGCTGCAAGGCAGGAGCAGGAGGAGCGGCAGTGCTGCCAGATGGCAACCAGTTACTTCCTCTCTGGGCGAGCTGCCCCTTTCCCTAAAGCCCAGTGAGATAAAAAGAAGGGCAAGAGCACGGGGAACTTAGGGCAACAGCTCGCGAAAATTTCTTCTCTGCATATTTGGCAGCAACTGCCCAGACGCGTCGCTTCGACCCATTTTGTGCAGGTCATCTCACGAGCTCCTCACTCGTGAGCAAGTTATCACTTTCTCTTCTACGGCCCGCGTGCAGCATTTTCTCTTCACTGCTGCACACTCCGTCAGTCGGAGAAGAATCAAAGCACTCACAGCTACTTATTTCTCCCTTTCCGTCATTCAGGACACACAAGCTTACTTCACTTCCAGGCCTCATATCTCATCTGTAGCCATCATCACGCATTAGTTTGGAACACTCTGCAATGGCGCATCAGGTCGACAATCCGTCGTCTCCTCGGTCGTCGAGCGGAGGTGCCGATTCCTTCAAGGGAACGCCTGACACGCGATTGACCACGATGACCCCGGATGACGGCTCCAAGTCGTCCGCTCTGCTCAAGAGCTATGCGCGCTCAGCTGCTGTCGCCACGTCGCCAGCAAGGCTTCCTGCTGGTGGCTTTCGCAGTACGGTTTCCCACCTGGACAAGGATCCCTTCATCACCACCATCCAGGGCGTTGGCACGAGGCTGTCACCCACGGCGTCGGCATTTAGCCCTTTTGTTGGCAATACCTACGTTCGACTGCCAAATGGAGATGGCCCCATTTCCGCTGCCTTGAGCACCGACATGGGGTTGTCCAGGATTCTTGTCATCTCGTCGCCGACTCAGGTATCTGCGCATGAAGTAGAGGTTCTTCTAACGGTGCGTAAGCGAACAATGCTTCATTCACTTGACAGACATTGACAATGGTATTTGTGTTCAGGATCTAGGAAAAGATGGCAATCCCACTTACGGCGCGAGAAGCTTCAAGGCTCACAGCAGCGGTGTCTTTGTGTACTTTACAGACATCAGAGATGCTTGTGCCTCACAGACGAAGCTTCATCAAGCTGATAAAGACTGGAAAGTTGCCTTTGCCAATCCGACACGAGTTGCCCAGTCCCAGGGCAGCCACATAGAGATGGGACAGAGTGCAGGTATGTCAGGACCCTATCATCCGATTGGGTTGGATAGATTTGCTAACTATGCAGCCGGCGTCTCTCACACAGGTCAGATTATGGTATTTGCTGTGGTTGCTCCAGGAGCTATGGTTGACCCAGTCCAAACTATGGGAGTGGCTCATCGATTCTTGCAATCGCACGGCCGCCTATTTGCCTTTGTCAAGCAGGCTACTTTCCCAAACGGCTCTTTCAGAGCTGTTGCTGAGTTTTGTGACACCACTGCCGCCTTTCCTGTCATACAAGCTTGCAGTGGCGGTATCTCCACAGAGGTTTGTCATTCTCCTTGGCCTTACGACGAGCATTCATATTAATCTTTGCAACCACTTAGGGTATTCAGCTCTTTGCATCAGCGTACAACGTCGATGCCTACTCTACCGCCGCACTCACCGAAGCAGTAGGGGAAATGGCTGTCAGCAAAAGGCCAGATGATCCAGACCAACGGTTTGGCTCTGTGAGCTCCAACTCCTCTCAGGCCGGTCAGGGTGATCCACACTATAACGCACCTATTGCCATGTATCCTTTCATGTTCCAAGCGCCATTCACCCCAGCTGTACCGTATATGCTGGATTCCTCCTTCCTCCCGGGAGCACAGACAGGCTCAGGGAGCCCACTGACCCCGTTTGCTCCGCAGTATCCCATCTTCGGAACTCTGTATCAGACGCCACCCTCTCCGGCTCTAACTTCCCATAACAGCTACAGTCCTTCGAGGACCTTTTCGGGTGCTGCCGAACGAGCGGATGCTCGCCGACAGAATGCTATGAGAATTAGCCGATCCACCTATCATAGCACCACGACTCATCATAACCATGTTGACATCAATCGTATCCGCGATGGCATCGACGTCCGCACTACGGTAGGCTCATCCAGCATATAACTCCGAAATCCGGCTGACTTCTTTCCTGCAGATTATGCTTCGCAACATTCCCAACAAGGTAGATCAAGCCATGCTTAAAAGAATCATTGATGAGTCTAGTTGGGGAAAGTACGATTTTATGTACCTTCGCATCGATTTTGCCAACGACTGCAAGTGAGTCATTGTCATCTTGGTTCATGCAAGCTTCGCAAGTACTAATGATCTTATGCAGTGTCGGATATGCATTCATTAACTTTGTAGACGTGAGTCTCATCTCCCTCCTTCGACTCTAACATTCACTAACTTCCGCCTGTAGCCTCTGGATATAATTGATGTCAGTACAATTTGAACAAAATTGGTGGATCTTCTGAGGGCTGGTACTGACTTCATTAACCCAGTTTGTCAACGCTCGCGGAAACCAACGCTGGTATGCTTCCTCAATGGTATTTTACTGATTCCCTGACACATTGACACTTGATATAGGAACTGCTTCAAAAGCGACAAGGTGGCAGAGATCTCATATGCCAGTAAGTCGGCCTCAGCAGTGTCTTGTAACTCGTTATGCTGACTCAATCGTGCAGCTATTCAGGGAAAGGATTGCTTGGTGCAGAAGTTTCGAAACAGTTCTGTGATGTTGGAGGCTCCGCACTATCGCCCCAAGGTAAGCCTTTGCCAAAACTTCCCTAGAGTATCACTCTATGAGACAAAGGCTAACTAAGACAAGCTTTATTATACCTCTAATGGACCAATGCCAGACCTTGCCGGACAGGAAGAGCCGTTTCCCGAACCTGACAACCAGTCAAAGATGAAGCGAAGCTGCGAAAATGCTGAGCATGTTGGTGAGTTACACACTTGTGCCTGTTTCGAAGTATTTTTTAACTGACTCCTTCCAGGACTTTTCACTCCCAACGCTGGACAGCATTTCCGTGATGAACAACGGCGCCGACGATCCCAATATGACCGAGGCACTCGTCTTGCAGCCCTTGAGGAGTACGACTATGAGACGGCCATTCAGCATCTTTACGGCAGCCCGACCCAGTGAGTGAAGCTATGACGAACTACCTATAGGTAACTTGCCCTTTATTGGCAAAGGACTCTCGACTATTTTGCGACATTGAAGTTTACTGATTCCATTTGTGATGATTGTTTTCCCCCTCTTTTTTTCTCTTTACGCACAACGCAATTGCTATATTTCGGTTGATAACGATGATTTTTCACGTGGTGAGACGAGAACACATAGTTTGACAGGCAGAGAACAGAGTCCGTTCATAGTTCAATACACATTTTGTTCGAGAAAGTAAAAACGCTTAATATCATTGCCATGAGGCTGACATCTAAAATCCCAGTAGCACTAACTAATACAGCGCTCATGAGAGCATCGACCGCTAACCAAGTAACTGGTACCTGTTACTGGAAATATCTACCTTATGTTATGAGTCCTGATTGGATACCAAATGTTCAGGGAGAGAAGGAAGGGGTTTTCGGGGTGTGTTTAGATGGTTTGGAGCTGGATGGCGGAGGGGATGAAAGCGTGACTCGCGATCTAGATGGTGTATGTCTGAATAATTGTCATCATCTTGAGATCCTGGCGTTCCATGAGAGGGATGCCGCCGTGGAAGCTCCTTTTGGCCGGCTTCACGAATTGGCTGGTGGGATTCAGTCGCCTCCAGGGAGGAGAAGGTCATCCGTTTACTCAGTACGTTTGGTGCAGCTTCAAATGAGGAGACACTGACGACTGGAATATGGCTCGGCACCGGTTGTTCGTCTGCTTGGACGCCCGGATCAGGTTTATAAAAGCCATGAGATCCATGGCCAGAATACGGCGGCGGGGAAGTATATGCAATCCCGGCGGCCTGTTCCTGTAGGGCGGCAAGATACGGAATGGGGATTCCTCGAGAGAAGATGACGAGGAACAAGCAGGAGAGTAGGAGGATGGCCTGTACTATGGCCATGCGCTTCTGGAAGACAACTTCGTCGGCCAGCAGGTTCAATCTTGTGCTCAGCGCGACAATGTCACGCTCAGACTGCTCCCGCTGGCTTTCGAGGGCTAGGACGGTGGATTGCCAAATCTGTTCGTACTGCTCACGCACATTGCGCATCTCGGCGAGTACGGTGGAGTTGAGATCTCCGAGGAAACGAGTGAGCTTAGACACTTGCTTCTGTTCAGTTTTCTGCAGCGCATCCTGCATGAGCCGGGACTGGTCCTCCACGTATTTGAGAGACAGGGTCAGATTGGACTCGACCTGCTGCAGGCGCTTGGTAATGGAGTTGAAGAAACTTCCCTGCACGGTGGGCGTAGCAGCGGAGGCGCTTGAGGTACTGCGAGGTTTTCCTGTACCAGAGCCTGTACCAGTGGAATCTACAGGCTCTACTGGTACTTGGGCATTCTCAACGGCTGGTTTGGAAGGGTCCGTTTGTTTCAACGGCGGTGTAGTAGAAGGATCACGCGCTTGTGTAGCATTTGATCGTGGAGAATCCGGAGATGCAGGATCTGATTCCAAGGCACCATCTTTGCTCTGAGGTTTGATCCCCTCGCTAGCAGTTGCAGAGCCCAGATTCCCTGGTTGTCCATCAGCTGCCACCGTTGGAGACGCAGCGCATGTCGCTGTCAAAAGATAGAAGGGGTCTTCGTCCAATGGCGCCAGGGAGGTGCTAACGGGAGGTGGAATAGTCTCCTCTTCAGTTCTGGTCTCGGAAGTTGTTTCAACAGGCGCGGATGGTGGCATAACTGTAGCAGCGGGAGCAGAGAGAACCTCTTCCTCCTCAGCCTCCTCCTCCTCTTCATGAGAGTCATCTTCTCGACCCGTCTCACTATCTTTCCAAGAGTCGAGCATTCTCGAGCCGTGTACTCGCAGTAACGAAACTGGGCAGTAGTACTCGTTTCCGTAATGGGTAATGAATTCAAGCCTGATATATTTCGCCCAAATCTGAGGGTTCTGTACAAGAAACGCCTGTATATCACGAGAGTTTGCGGCTTCGAATATTCCAATCTCCCTCCACTTATCCATTTTCACGGGATATCGGTCACTCACGCTGACCCTGAAATGACGAACCATGCTGGAGAAGAATTCGAAATTGGCAATGACGATTGTGTCGATGAGGATATCGTCACTAAGCTCGACGATGACATATTTGTTTTGCGCGGCGCATTCGAGCAGCATGTAAGAGTCCTTGTTTTCCACAAGGATTGCTTTTGCGTTTTTCGCTTGCGGACCTGCTTTCAAAACGGTGGCGCCCGCGTCGAAGGAAGAATATGAGAAGCGCTCTTTGCAGGTTTGTCCGGCGTCTTTGCTTCGGTAGATGGGTGCTTTACCGTCTTTGGACACAAGAGCCTCGTCAACCTCCTCGCCCTTAGTCGACTTTGCCGGTTCCACGTAGGATCCAGTCCGAGTTCCTTCTCCATCGCCGTAATCATCAAAGGTTAGGGATATTTCTCCTTCTTCTCCCAGTGCCTCTTCCACGTCGTGGGATGGTCTGTCTCCTTTCTGGCGGCCGCTTGAGTTCCGAAGGTGCAAGTCTTGAGGGTCTTGTCCAGTTTCCTTTAACATCATCTCCTTCCAGTCCTCGAATGACATGAAAGGCGTCGCAAAGGTGTCGCCCGCAGATGTCTTCGTCAACGTGTCCGTGTCGTTTTGTACGGCTGCAGTTGGCGACGCCTCCTCCTCCACAGCGGGCTGTGTAACACGCTCGGCAGCATCATAGTAGTCGCCTGTGATAGAAATCTTGGTCGGGGCCGGTATTGAGTCCGTCCATGATGTCTTGAGGCATAGCGACGGAAGCGCGTGCGTGATGTAGTTGATGGTACGAGCGTCGCATTGGCCAGGCGCACTCTGGGGAGAGGCTTTCGAGTTAGCCTGCACAAGGCCGCTTGATAGGAGAAGAAGAGTAAGACCGCCGTGCCGAATACACGAGGGGAGGGTCATGGTAAGGTATATGGCAAGTCATTGATAAAAAGACACCTGGAGGTTATTCAAAGTCAAGCAGTGGCAATATTATCAAGTACTTGTCTGGAATCCTGCTAGGCGGTTGACTCCATCATCCCTGGCAAACCTGGTGTAAACCACCTTCTCCGCATTAGCTGCGACTACCTATTGAGTACACTGTACTAATCTTAGCAGGCGCAAGATGTTGCGGTGGCAGCTAGGCGGCTTTAGGCAAGTGATTGTCTATAAATGGATAGCTGGTGTCTTTCCTCAATGCTTCCGCGAGCAAGGGTATGCCTTAGAATTACTAGGTAACAAGAGGAATATTGCTTTTTGAGTACATGAAACGATATGTACGATACAAATATACTTAATGTTCTTATTGGTTTAATTTATTATTTTATTATCAGATACAAAGCTGTTCCACGATGCATGAATAATACCCGGATTTACAGGCGCAATGCAGCGCACTTGCAGCCGGAATATTAACACGGTGGTCTCATCAATTTGGCTAATCAACTGTGGATCTTCAACTTACTAATGCCTCTATCCCAACTAACAGATGTGGCAATGGTGCAACATGACATCGCATGCCAGGTAACTTAATGTACAGCCGGCTTATGTTGCCTGTCAAAGGCCACCTCAACCCTTCTTGATTTGCATCCGACAATCGCATCGCCGACGAGTTCAACATCGATTGCGGCCATCATTCAAGTCGTTCGCTATGGATCAAGTCATGGGCGGCGATCGCCTCCCACTGGAAGCATGGTTCTGGGAGATGCCAGTGTGCACGCGATGGTGGACTGCGGCCACTGTCTTGACAAGCGCCCTCGTCCAGTGCCACATGGTGACGCCGTTTCAGCTATTCTATAGCTTCAGAGCCGTCTTTATCAAGTCACAGGTTAGTCGCGCCTCCATTCACTACTATTTCTTCGCATTTCCTAACTAATGATGGAACTTATAGTACTGGCGACTGTTGACAACGTTTCTCTACTTCGGTCCGTTTTCACTCGACTTACTCTTTCACATATACTTCCTACAACGCTATGCACGGTTGCTCGAGGAGTCATCGGGTAGATCGGCCGCATATTTCTCATGGCTCCTTGTCTACGCCATGGCGAGCCTCATCGTGTTATCGCCACTGGTTTCAATGCCATTCCTCGGGCACCCTCTCTCCTCTACCCTCGTTTACATCTGGTCTCGCCGTAACCCCGACACCAGGCTAAGCTTCCTGGGCCTACTCGTCTTCACAGCTCCGTACCTGCCGTGGGTGTTGATGGCCTTCAGCTTGTTTATGCACGGCACGATTCCCAGGGACGAGATCATGGGTGTCGTCATTGGCCACATTTGGTACTTCTTCAACGACGTATACCCACCGCTGCACAATGGCTCCAAGCCATTAGACCCCCCAAGCTGGTGGAGGAGGTTATTCGAGGGTCGCAGAACAGAAGATTCCACCACGGATATTGACGATATGGTGGGTGCGGCGGGACGAGATGTCGCTGCTGTAAACGTGCTGTAAATCAACGACGAAAGCGAGTCTTTCCTATTTTGGTGTCCACACACAGGGCACCCCGCTAGATTAAACTACAGCCTAGCAAACATTTGTAAATAAGAATTAACGAAATGCACTCTACCAAGAGGCCGGACCACATAGGTACTGAATATAGACTACAAGAAGAAACAAGAGAAAAGAAATGAATCATTAAAAACACTATAACTCAAAGTCAT
The DNA here is from genome assembly GCA_002022785.1 of Trichoderma guizhouense. NCBI lineage: Eukaryota > Fungi > Ascomycota > Sordariomycetes > Hypocreales > Hypocreaceae > Trichoderma > Trichoderma guizhouense. Next base: position 18,209 of record LVVK01000003.1, on the reverse strand, counting down.
TATATTCAAATCATTAGATAATGCAAGATATAATTCATCCTGGAGAAATAATCACAACATAAAGTAGCTATATCTAAGAAAAAGCCATAGTGATTAAAGAATAGCTAAACCTAACTAGGGCAAAATATTTCTAACCGATTATGTAATATTTCTTATCCAGGTAGTAAATATTTACTAGGCTACATGTGACGTTAGATCATGGAGCTTATGATAGCGAGGAGGTAAATCGCTTGCCGTGCAATATCGGAGCTTCGCGCCAGTTGATATCAACCAATCTCGGTCATATTTGCGCAGAAACCTGTGTGCCATGATACTTCCGCGCCGCTAGCTACCCAATCGTGGCCTGGTGAACCGTGTGGAACTTTTCTCCGTGTGGCCTCGCCAGAAATCCGTCACGATGCAAGATGAGCTTCTTCCCTCTGAAGTCGAGCAAGTTGAATCGGTTAGTTCTTGTAACCCTCTTCCTGTGAAGGTTGGTATACTTTGAGAGCATCACTGCTAATTGTGGCAAAGCTGATTCTTTCTCTCTATGAACCAGCTTCACCCAGCACGATTTCCAAAACACAGGCAACGTTGTCACGGTTACAAGGTTCACCACAAGCATGGTCGCTCGCCCACCACCTGCTTGGGCGCCCAGACGAGAAAGTCAAGTTTTTCGGCGCGCTCACCATCATCGTTAAGCTGAATACCGAAAGGCATGTTGGCCGTTCGATCCATTGTGGCCTGAACTTCATGGCTGACCTCGACCAGTGCGTCTCTTACCGATAGCGATGCCACGGAGCTCCTCGTCTCGCTCTTGGGATGGTACATAGAGGCCGTGCAACAAAAGACAGGATCGCTTGTCGTACGGAAGCTGTCATCTGCTTTGTCCACCTATTTCCTGTATTTCCACCGACTATGCAGCCGCTACATCTTCCATCTTCTGGTTAGCCTGGCATCAAATCGAGCCTGGCAGCCTGGTACAATCGATGAATCTGTGGACTTTAATGCCATATCAGAAAGTCTTACGGGGGTCCATTTACATGCGGCGGTCTTGGTAATTAGCAACATTCTTGAAGATGTTGCTCGCATCGACCTGAACGCTGCAAGCAAGTACGCAACTCACCTCCCCCGCCATAGCTATGTTCAAGCGTCACTAACCTGAACCAGCGTCGGGCTATACGACTCGGTTCTCGCAAACACTTCGGATTCTGTAACACTCATCACCATGTGCATGAGCCGAGATGGTACTTCTCCGGAGGTCAAACAAGATGCGCTGAGGTGTCTTCAGGTTAGTGGCCACATGTCTAGTTAAGTGTACCAAAGGATGCAGGAAAGCTAATAGATGTCTGCCTGCCAGTCCTGGGTCAACTTTGCTCAAAAAACATCAGCACGAAACAGTTACATTGCCGACTCTCTGCGTCCCCTTATCGGAGGCTCCATCAATGCGTTGATGGTAGAAGACTTGTACAATGCAGCCGCGGAACTACTTATCGATGTGCTCTTCAATTGGCCTTCTCTGTTCACCGAGCAGCACTACACGGCGCTTTCCAATGTGCTCGATACGGCGTGGTTTCATAATCTTTACGACCAGTTAATTCAAGGCGACGGTGATTTTGAAGCAACGCAGCTCGGATACGTGCTTCTCGCTTTTGGCGAAGCCAGGATACAAATCCTTATTCAAGACGACAACGACCAAAACCGGAATATACTGTCTAGATTATGCGGCTTGCTTGCGGCTGATGGCTACCCCGTTGCTGAGAACAAGATTTTTGTCCCCGCCATTGAGTTTTGGTCGGCATTCACAGAATTCGTGTCAGATATGGAGATGGAGTCAACCACGGCAAGTTCACTAACCACGATCATGATCCCATACATCTTTCAAGCAACGTCACACGCATGGAAGAAGATTATCTATCCACCAGCAGATGAATTTCACTCATGGGACTCGGTTGATCGCGTTGGCTTCAACGATGCCAGAAAAGATGTGGTGGACTTCCTACAAGCCGTCTACGTCTTGATAGGACCGAAACTCGTCGAGACTTTCTCCTCATTGATACTATCCACCTTGGCAAATTCCTCTTGGCTGGAATTGGAGTCGGCTATATTCTGCCTGGGAGGTTTGGCAGACTGCAGTCAAGAAGACCCGCGCTGTGATAGCTCCCTCGCTGCTGTCTTTTCATCACCACTGTTTTCAGCACTTCGAAGTGGTCAGAAAAACATACCAGCTCGACTTAGGCAGACTTGCCTCACCCTAATCGAGCAGTACACAGAATACTTTGAAAGGAACACTCACCTTCTTCCAACTGCGCTCAGTCTATTATTCAAAGAGGTGTCAGATCACTCAATGGCCTTGCCAGCATCCAAGTCCATCCACCGACTCTGCTCATCTTGTCGGTTACATCTCTATCCCGAAATGGACAATCTACTGGCCGAGTATCAGAAGTTGATTGCTACAGCGTCACTCGATTGCATTTCTCGTGAGAAAATTGTTGGTGCGCTTGCGTCCATTGCTCAAGCGAATCCAGAAGACGACGAGAGGTACGCCGCTTGTTCAGGGCTACTTGCTTTCATACAAGACGATGTGCAAAAATCCATGACACTGGTGAACATCACCAATGATGAAGCATTGCCGCATCAAATGGAGATGCCTTGCCCTGATATCGGTCCCCAAGAAAACGTTGGCCTGCATATTGCCCTGAGGGCTCTAAGGTGTCTAGCAAGCATGGGAAAGGGTCTACAATCACCTCCGGAGTTCTCCATTGATCTCGAGGCCGTTTCTCCTCAGAAGGTACAGACGCCTAAACTGATTGAGCTTCAGAAACAAGTCATAGGCATCATCGTCGAGATCCAGAACGTATTCAAGGGGAGTTCGGAAGTCACGGAGCTAATATGCAGCGTTCTTCGCAGCGGTTTCTCCGAAACCGAGCCGGGGCCGTTCGTTCTCACCCCTGATGATATCGTAGCTTTTCTGGTGGGACATTCAAAAGACACACCTAGAATTGGCATTATTGTCAGCATGGCGTGTTCGTTTGTTAGTTCCCTCTCTCCTCACACGATAGGCCAGTATCACAAGATACTCTCAGAGGTCCTCGTTTGGGTCATTGGGCTGTTGAAACAGCTTCCCGGTAAGAGGCTCGATAAACTTGACCCCCAAATAACAATGCCCTGTATTAATACGGAAGAGCAGAACCTGGAGCGGAGCCTGAACTTGTGCAGAACGGCATTGATCTCGTGAGCCGGCTGCTGACGAGGAGCCCTGGCACTTTTATCAGACTCGAACCATCAGATGCAATCGAGTTCTTTTTCCTATTCACATTGCAAGTTTTGGACGGAAAGGAGCCGTTGCCTAAGGCAGCCGCCGCCGAATTTTGGGTACGCAATTCTTGAATACCCCCCTGCCCTGCAGGATTCTGGATATTGCAGCCTGCTAACACGTTTATAGACTGCGTTTGTCGGCACGCGAGGAGATGAAGAAGAGCTGCAGGACACTTTCCAGAGGGCTATGGACACTCTAGGACCATTACTTGGTCAATCTCTTGCTCGAAACATCGGTGGCAATGCCCTACGTAGTGAGCTGGATCGACTGTGTGAACCTTTGAGGAAGCTCGTGACCAGATACCCAATGGCAAAAGACTGGCTCCAGTCCGGGCTGGACCATCCCTCATTCCCAAGTCAAAAGGTTGACGCAGAGCAGAAATCGCTCTTTGTGAAGAAAATCATCAGGTACATTACATACATTATGCGTTTCATTCATAACGGCTGTGCTAACTCATCTCTAGTCTTAGGGGCTCTCGAACGACAAATCAGGTCGTCAGAGATTTCTGGTTATCCGCGAGGGGTGCCAACTTTGCATACGCATCATAAGTCGACAATGGCCTAGGTTGGTCATGATTCCGTGACAGGATAGAAAGAGAAGCAAAAGATACACAATACCATAGATATGCAATCACATGTTTACGCCCATGTTATGTTCTGTGCCGGGTGCGGCTAGCCAAATCACTATTGGCGACTACTATCATGATACTCATACATGCCTATATTATACAAGGTGATCTTACAACTAACGGACAAGGATATATGACGTGCAAAAGTTCAAGACGCTGATGCCCACCAAAAGACTTCTTACAGCCCAACTGCAGTTCTCACGATGTCCATGGTTTCCTTTGCACTTTCCTGGGCCTTACGTGCGCCGTGTTGCTCTATCTTGTCAAGGTACGAATCGTTTGCACTTAGATCGAGATATCGATCCCGAATGCCTTGTAATCCAGTCAACAGCGCATCTGCGACTGCTTCTTTGAAGATTTTGGGTGATGCATCAGCATATGCTTGAGCCAGCTGGGCCGGGCTGCGGCTTTCTGTATCAAAGACTGAGAATATCTCCAGCAAGTTTGAGATGCCTGGGCGTGTAGCGGGATCATAGGAGATCCCTGGGGTTGAGTCTGTCAGGGCGGTGGCAATCTTGGAGCGGATGTCCTGCGGCGAATCGGTGATTAAGATTCTGGACCGCTGTGCTTCGTGAGATTTGGACATTTTACTTGTGGGTTCCGTCAAGGACATGATGCGCTGGGCGGGGGCTGTTCTTTCAGTGAGCTGGCTGTAGGTAAGGGGAAAGGGGTGATGGCATCAAGCATACAGACGATGGTCTCTGGGTGGACGAGATGGTTTCCGTACGCATGGTTGAAGTTTGTGACGCATTCACGCGCAAACTCCAGGTGTTGCTGCTGGTCATGGCCGACGGGCACATGAGTAGCTCTTTGGGGTAAAACGCATCAGCTACTGTTTTGATATGATCTGGGAGAGACATATATTGCCAGGCTTACCGGTGGACGAGGATGTCAGCGGCCTGCAGTACGGGATACGAGAATAAGCCCAGCTTCAGCCGGGAGCCGACAGATTTGTTCTCCAGCGTTGAGGATGAGGCCAGGCTGAGTTTGCTCTGAGGCGGGTTCAATGTCAACAGGGAGCTTGTTTGAGGGCCAGTTTTGAGGTTCTATCTACCTTCCACTGTGTCATTCTCGACAAGTATCCTACGGAGGCAGTACAAGCAAGAATCCACATGAGCTCAGAGTGAGCCGGCACCTACAGGCAAACGTTATTTAATGATTCGCAGCAACACTTGGACTAAGGATAAAAACCAACGGAAGACTGGTAGAAGATGGTGCATCGCTCGGGATCCAGGCCAATGGCAAGGAGGGCGGCCAGAACTTCTCTCTTGCGCTGCCTCAGCGTCTCGGGCTTCTGCGGCACGGTGATGGCATGGAGGTCAACGATGGAGTAAATCAGCTTGGCCGAGGGTTGCTCGTCACGCTGCAGATTGACCCATTGCCTCAGAGCTCCGACATAATTGCCCAGATGTGGCACTCCGGTGGGTTGGATGCCGGAGAAGACGACGCGAGGCCGTAGAGATTGCTTTGCTACGGTGAGTCGTTGCATCTATGCTGCCCGTAACTCAATTCTTTTTCTTCTTTTCTTTTCTTTTTCCTTTTTTTCCTTCTTCTTTTTCTTTGTTTCTCCCTCTGTTAGTTGCCTCTATTCATCTCACAGAATCAATGGACTGAAGTGGAAAAAAAGTTTCAGGCGTTGCATGATTTCGGGAGCAGAATTTCCGTATCGGCGCTAGTGAGTTTAAGCTACAGCATTTTGCTGGCTTAAACGGGTGCTAAAATTGTTTAAATTGGGTACCTGTTTGGTGCTCCAATTGACAGGTACGAGCAGTTGTGTGAGGGTATACAGTTACAGCTGTTATATACAAGATGAGGTATACAGACTATTTTTGATAGAGAAGTAAAGCAAAGAAAATCAAAGTGAAATAAAACCTGCAATCCAGAATCCAGACTCCAAAGAAAAGGAACAACTGCGTGTAAAGATAGATAAAGAGACTCATAAATAAACATGCGCCTTCACCCAGCTGCAGACGAGTCAGCAGTGACCTCCATCTCATCATTGCCCTGATCCGAGTCCGGTATCGTCGCAAAGTTGAGATGCTTCCAATCCTCGAGCTCCTCAGTGATGGATCGCATGCGGTCCCTAATACTCTCAATGGCGTAGCTTCCCAATAACAGCCTCAATGGCGGATACGAGCAGTGGCCCAGCTGCCAGACCAATTCGGCACACTTGACGGCGCTGGTGGGCTGGCGATCGCCCAGCCACTGCACCATGCGCTTTGCGTGCAGGGCCGGCGAAGTCGAGGTTGAGTAATGCTCGCTGGGCGGCTTGATGAAGAAATGGCCCCAGGTCGGCAGCGGGTTGGTGTCCGAGTCGGGCTCGTCGCGCCGCACCAGGCCGGGCTCGATCAGCGTCGCCTTGACGTGAAAGGCGTCCGTCTCGTACAGCAGCGCCTCGATCAGGCCCTCGACGGCGTACTTGGAGGCGCAATAGGGTCCTAATCCGGGGACTCCCAGGGCGCCGGACGTTGAGCTGAAGATGAGGTAGCGGCCGGCCTGCTGGCGGCGGAAGTAGGGCAGCGTGGCGTGGATGATGTGCAGCGTGCCCATGAAGTTCGTCTCAAACTGGTTCCGAAGGTCGTGCTCGTCCTGGTCCTCGCAGGCGCCGATGACGCCGTAGCCCGAGCAGTTGGCCACGACGTCGACGCGGCCGAAGCGGTCCATGACCTGCCGGAAGACGCGGTTGACGGACTCACGCGACCGCACGTCGCACAGCAGGCCCAGGCAGTTCTCGTGGATTCCTTGCATGTCCTCGGGCCGCGACTCGAAGACGCGGCCGACGGAGCAGACGAGATCGCCGTGCGAGAGGGCGGATTTGACCAGCGACCGGCCCATGTGACCGGTGCCGCCAAAGATCTGATATAAATCACGACGAATCAGTCATTTTGGGGGAATTTTCATTTTTGAAGAGTGATTGTTTTGAAATTTGATGATACAAAAGGGAGAGGAAGGAAGGACAAACAATCCAAACCAGCTGCTTTGTCGGCCCGTTGGGCACAGGCGGATCGCAGCTCGCCGGCAGCTGCAGTCGCGGACGCGACGCTTCGCCCGACTCGCTGCGGTTCTCCATGATTTCGAATTCGACACAATCAACAGTCGGATTCTCCCAGGTTTGAAGTCTATGCCTCTTGGCAGTGCAGCAGCCGCGTCTCGCCGGAACAAGGCATAGACGTCAGGCGATACTGTGTGAATAGCGAAAGTGTCATTTCTCGAGGCGTTTGAGCTGAAGGGAAAGGCGAGATGCCGATGCAGCCTTGTCTTGTTTTATAAAGGACACACCGCCAAGGGGGGGCTATGGGCTATTGATTAGGTTCCATCCGAACAGGTCCGTCGTCAGGTCAGTTCAGCCTTTTTTTTTTTGTTCCTCCGGGTTAGCCGTTGCTTTCGGCCTTGTTGCCACCAAACGACATGGTGTTGAGGAATCTTGTCAAGTTCTACAAGCGCAGCTCCTTGGTGACATGTTTAGTTTATTTAGTACTTTTGAGATGGCGTTTCACATTGATTCTGTTTCATGCTTGTTTAAAGTAATGACTCAGTAAATGGCTTCATATTTCTTTCATCTGACAGCTAAGATACTAAACTACCCAGTGCTATTTATTTTATGTGGCTTGTTTTTTTTTTACGTTCATTCTTTTCTCGGCTACCCCGAACCGGCCTTTTTTAGTTGAGATAATGGCTGACATACTCTTTACGAATTTCGTTGCCGTCCAGCTCCGGAGCACGGTTCAGAGGAGTCCACTTTGGCTCATCCTTGAAGAGTCTCATGGCATGCACATACTAATCAATAGACAGCGGGTTAGTTGGTGTTGACGGTTTGATTGATGAGTAATGAATGAAATACGGCATATGAGATGAAAGACAGAGGGAGAGTGATTTAAAAGTTTCAAAAGAAAAGAAGAAGAAAAAGAAAAATTTCTCACGTTGGACTCATCAGTAGTGAATCGGTGAAAGATGCCCGCGGGAAGGATGATGAGGTCGTCCTTCTCCAGCTGGATGCGCACCCACTCGTCGCCCTGGTTGCGCACGTCAAAGTATCCCTGCCCGCCGCGGATGTAGCGAATCTCCTCGTCCTCGTGCAGGTGCTCGTTGAAGAACATCTTGACCTTGTCCTCGTACACGTCGCCCATCTTCTCCGGCGACACAACAATCTCGTCGCGGTTCTTGTAGCCGCGGTTGGCGGCCAGGACATCAACCTCGCTGGTCGCGGGCAGGTGGTGGTACAGCACGCCCAGGCTGGCCAGCGCATCTGCCGTCACCTCACGGCCGGAATCGTGAGGCAGACGCTGGTCGCCCTTTGCGGTTGCGATGCCCGCGTTAGCACACAGAGCCGCACAGCGACGAGGCCGGCTGGTTTGGGAGGCTTACCGGCAGATTGTCGTACATGTAGGCCTTCATCTTGAACAGCTGGGTTTTTTGTTCTACGTTATGAGGGGTTTCTGGGAGGTTGAAGATGGGCAGCGTCATGTCATGGCGAAAAAACAACGTCCATTATTTAAGGACGGAATCATCGAATCAGAGCGCCCCACCAGCCAACGCGCGCCCCCAAGAGGCAAGCTTACAGGTACCTTTCAGCAAGTACATCTGTTGAGCTTTAAATCACATTACATGTTGTACATTTTGCCGTGATGATTGGGATTTCTGTTCAATAAGAAAAGAGGAGAAATAAGCCCTAGAGTGGTCCAACATCCAACTATCGGTGCTCTTGACTGTGAGCGGCGGGCCGTGAAGACTAATCAATCACATGCTAAGAGAGAGGTGAACAGGTACAGATCAAATACTAGAAACTACGAGTACATGGAGCTGCATCAACTGTTGGGGGACCAGAATGGCGAAATCCAGCTTCAAATGCGCAGAAACCGGCGCTTCTAAATTCATGTAACATGATTGGATTCTTGCGCTGCATAGAGTAGCTTCGTCCCAATTGTGGCAAGTTTTCCGATTATGTTATCATCCAGGAACTGTCAGGGATTCTGACTTGACCCCACGCAAGCCCCTCCTTCAGCATATACGTCATACTCTAGAGGTACCTAAGCTCTTACCAGGCCCTGGCAACTTCTGACAAGTGATCCACCAATTGGAACTTGAGCTGACCTAACTTGGACTCAGACAGGTACTTTGGTTCTCAGTCATACAAACAAAGTGGACTTAACCTTCTTCAACAACCATCAACTCAACCGTCGTCGTTCTCGTTCAAACATGATCACAAGGCAACTTCCCGCTCTCCGCTATTCCAGGAGGCTCCTCCTCGGAACCATCAGCACCGGCGTCTGTTACGGAGCCTTTGCAGCCAATTCCCCCGTTCGCTTCGACTCCCGCCAAAACCAAAAGTCGCCTCCCCCGGCGAGTCAGCCCGCAGCCAATCCTTCAGAGCCATTACTCTCGCCTCGCATCATCCGGCAGATATCCGCTGGCAGCATTGTCGGTCAGTAAAACCATCCAATGCAGACTTTCCACTCGGTTATTGCTATTCGCCACTCTCAAAGAAGAAACCAGTTGATTCTCATGCCCTCCCCTTAGGATTTGGAACTGGTCTCCTCGTTTCTTTCTTCTCCCGCACCCTTGTATTCATTGGTGGAGTGATGGCGGCATTTTACCATGTAAGTGCTTACGCGACTTGTCAACTCCTACGCTTAGTGTCTTCCTTGACAATGGTTTTAACACAATCAAGCTCGCCTCCTCATATGGGCTAGGCCTACCGAGCATTGTTCATTCTCACAAGCTTCTCACGGATAATATCCCCCTCTTAAAATATGGCACAGGAAATGGCTGGTTTGTAGCATCCTTCGGCTTAACCTTCATCTTGGCGGCATTTGTACGCCTCTAAGATGAAAGTTCCTTTTTTTTCTAATTTTTTTTCTCTCACTTCTTCTTTTGACTGTTTTGAGAGTACTACTCCTAATCAATGTGCCGGGTTTCCCTTGTCAACCACGCTGTCGTGAGAGCATCATCCTCGAAGAACCCCTTGGTCTTCTCCAATATTTCTGCGTTAGACGCATTTAACCACGCCTTCTCAGCTGCCGTGAGCAGGCTCTCATCTATCAGGTTCCTGCAGTAGGGGACCATGGTCACATGCTCAAACCCTAGGAACGGCTTGTCACCAAAGGAATACTTTGTCTTCACCTCCTTGACCATGACGATGTTTTCGATTCGGATTCCGAAACGGCCATCTTCATAGTATCCTGGTTCGTTTGATATGACATTTCCAGGTGCCAATGGAACTTCAGTGTACTGAATTCGGGTTCCAATACCGATGGGGCCCTCGTGGACATTCAAGAAAGAACCAACGCCGTGGCCGGTACCATGTCGATAGTCTAATCCAGTACTCTGCTACGAGTTAGTAGAGTAAATACTTGCGAGTATTTGTAAACTTACCCAGAGATGCTGCCTAGCCAGTGAATCAAGAGCAAACCCAGTCGTTCCCTTGGGGAAGACGGCCATGTCCAAGGCAATGTTACCCTTTAGAACCAGCGTGTAGGCCTCTCTCTCGGCATCTGTAGGTTCTCCAAAATGCAGCGTCCGTGTCGTATCAGTAGTGCCGTCCAAAAACTGCGCTCCTGAATCACACAGGTAGATGGCATTTGGGTCAATGGTAGCGCAATTTCCACGTTCGGGGCCGTAGTGAATAACAGCCGCGCTATACATATTTGTCAGTATATGGCCGGTGCTGGGGATATTCCGAAAGAGTCACAGAGAGGATGTTAACTCACTTTGCGCCAGTTGATGAGATGGTCGGGAATGATAGTCCGACAAAATGCTCATGCTTAGATCGCAATTCTTCCAACTTGTCAGCAGCCTGTACTTCGTCAAGCACAGCCTTTTTGTTGATGAGCTGGTCCTCGAGCCATGCAAAATACTCAATCAGAGCAGCACCGTCTCGGACGTGGCACGCTCGCATTCCCTCCATTTCGGTCTCGTTCTTGACTGCTTTGGAATCACCAACTGGGCTGCGGATCTCTTCAACTCCTGAGTCACCACCCAGTGCTCTCTTCAAGGCCCAAGAACCCTTATTAGACATGAGGAAGCTGCCTGCGTTACCGCTCTCCGCGCCCTGAGTAGAGGCCACGAACTGCTGGTGAAGCTGCTCCGCATCGCGGAAGAAGGCGTCGTATGGCTTGATGGCAACGTCGAATTTAGCCAAGTGCTCACGGCACTCTCCATCCAGCTTGGACTCGTCCACGTACAATGCTGCCCCCTTTGGCGTGATAACGGCGTACGAGAAGAAGACGGGGTTGTAAGGGATATCGTTGCCGCGCAAGTTGAACAGCCACGCGACTTCGTCAAGCATCGAAATGAACACTCCGGGCGATTTCTTCTTTTCAAGCTCGGAAATGAGGTCGGATAGCTTGGCCTGTACTGACTTGCCAGCGAATTTCTCAGATAACACGGTGATGCGCTGCTGAGGTCGCGCGGGCCTCTCTCCGCCCCAGACTGCATCCACCAAGTTGACGTCAAGGGGGACCAAGTCAGATCCGCCACTTTTGCGGATTTTCTCTGCGAGCTTCTTTGCTGCAGAGCCCGTGATCAAGGTCGAGTCAACGGCAACCTTCTTGCCTCCGGCGGATTGCTCAGCAGCCCACTCTTGCCATGTAGGGACATCCTGGAGGCCCTGCTTCAACAGCGTCCAGTTGTCATCTAGTTGCTGAGCAGCCTGGTTGAAGTAACGGCCATCCGTCGCAAGGGCTGCAGCTGTTTCCGTGATGACCGCGCAGCCGGCAGAACCAGTAAAGCCGCTGATGAACTCTCGCCGGGCGTCGCAGGAGGCAATGTATTCCGAACTGTGGCTATCTTCTGAGGGTACGACTGCACAAATGTAAACGTTAGCCGTCTGGTATGTGCAAATGTACGGCGTATCTCTCTTTACCATATACTTGGACGTTGTGCTCCTTCATCAGAGCTCTGAGCTGAGCAAGCCTCTCCGTCGTATTGGCTTTCACCATGGCTGCGGTTGAGAGACGGTGGATGGATTGAGAGGACAGCCTTTGCTGGAATTTGCTGGTTAGATTTGGAACAAGTGCTACCAGAGACCTGTACATTGGACGGCGAGGCAAGGTAGCGTTGATCCTCACAGTTCCATCTAGTTCGGCGGAATCGCTACCGAGAGGGGCTGATTTCTCGACCCCGCCAAACGGTTTGCGGCGGGATGGGGAAAGAAGGTGTCCCACTTCCGTGGGGTAGACAAGAAGCCTCGGATTAGCTGCATATGGTAATTAAACACGAGAGATGTTCACATGCATGACAAAAAGGGGATTTAAGGGAGATGCTGAAGAAAAAAAAATTAAATGAATAAAAAAAAACTAGACGCATTACTTCACTATTAGCTAGAAAAGGTTAAAACAATTGTTTGGTTCCTCCGCGGCAGAGCGGGCCTGCCTGTAAAACGTCAATTGTGTGTGTGCCTGCAGTTGACTATCGTCTTGAACCCATGACAAAGAGAGACAAGGGCATTTCATTTTCCAAAAATGATAGCAAGTAGTAGTCATCTCTCAAGATTTCTCTTTATATGATTTGATTGCGTGAATTCGCCTACCTCGGGCGCAGCGTGTTACTGACGCAGCAACCTGTGAATAGTGTACTGGTGCCTGGTGGTACCATCTTGAATGCATTGGCGATAAGCGTTTACCAAAAGATACTAGCCTATACTTTCTGAGAAGACATTGCTATTATTCCGACAGAGAGTCTAGTATCTAGATTTCATGGGGATGATTTCTAGCCAAGATCTCACACTTTATACACTACTTACTGACTAGTTTCTAGGCCATGTATGGAAATCATCTCATCGTCCGAAATTGTTGATATAAGAGCGGAGTCTGGAGACAAGGGGATAAGTTTGACAATTCCATACATAACCCAAAAGAATGCGATATTCACCTAGCCGCCTGGCACGCATCAAGCGACGAGATTTGTGAAAAATGAAAGTCCTTGTCATCCAGTCTATCGAGACCGGAGATTTTATGAACTTGAGGCCCATGAAAGCACTCACCGGTATTAACAAACTAAATAAGACACTGTTACACGGCAAAACAGTAGCAGAACAAGTGTCAATTCTATCTGCAAGACTCCCTTTGCAGGTGCCTGTGTTTAACGCCTTAGATCCGGAATCCCTCAGAATGGGTGTGAATCGCAAGGGCAGAATTGGACGAGATATCCATGGGCCAGACTTGACTGACCATGATCCATCAGCTACTGCAAACACCCATCCATAGGTATATTTCATACATGGATCGTCTTTACCGTTGCTCCCAGACACGGTAGTTATACAGTCATGCAGAGAGGCTTCTGACTTAACGCCGTGGGAGTGACCTTCGAGAATATGTACGCAGCCAGCTGTGTCAGTACCCGAAATGTTTATTGGCTTGTCGCATGAGCTGAATGCCATATGGGGTAAATTTTATGAGAAGAGACCCATAGCAACCTCTGGCCATACTCTCTCGACCCCTGAAGATATACCCGCTTTGGGTGAGCCGGAGTCGAGTTGCCGTATCCGCGAATCCGAAGATTGAAGGTTTTGGGTCATGTGGGAATACACAATTGACACCACTTAGCCCTCATGCCCTCATGACCCTGTAGAGTTTCCACATATGAACCCCATTCTGGGCCAGTTTCTGGATGGAAGGGCAGCCAAAGAGTTAGCTAATCTTGAATGATAAGGCGTACTCTGCTCGTACTGCTTTGATGCAAAAGTTTGAAGAGAAGAGTATGTTCGAAAGGATCAACATTTGTTACGGGAGAAGTCCCAGATGATAGAGCAACGAGCATCATTCGAAAATTCAGTCAGCATCAAGCTTGCTTACGGCTGTGCTAAACAAAGTCAGCAAGTTTCGGCCACAGGCTGGAGGTTTTGCCTACGATCTTCCTTTGTAATTGGTCCTACGGTGTTGACAACATTGATGACTCTAAAGCATCCCCTCATCAGGCTCAGTGCATCTAGCCCTTCAAGAAAATGGTACTATAATATTTCACGGACTTGATATTTTCCAAGAAGCTACCATCTAGCCTGTTGAAAATGGTTGGCACAGTGGAGAGGTAGTAAGTAAAGCTCAGAGGAAAAGGTATGGATTATTCTCCCCGTCGACATTCCAGATGACAACATCTCACAAGCATCTTATTTCGGGGATGTCGTAAATACAGACAGTTACATGCCATTTCAGCGTGAGTATGCCCGGTTTCCTATGAGTTCAAACGGTATTATTCTTGCGATTTCCCCCTTCCTACAAAAAGTTGCGGAACTAGACGTAGCGACCTCAAAAGTGTGTCTTATAAGAGCGATCTAAGAGTAAGCGCAAACAAATGAGCTCCAGAAGTGTCCGGTTGGTGTTGATAAAATTTGACAATGTAATAGCCCTGAGTGAACTAAGGAGGATAACAACAGCAAACGTAATCACTTCAAGTCTGCCAATTCTTCCCTTTTCACTCATAGATAGAGATTAATGGGTAATGGGTATAGGATCGATAACTACATGGCATATAAATTATTTTATTATTTTAGTAATAATTGTAACTTTTATGATCCATCTATTTAACGACTGGCATCATTAAAAAAAACTGTTTCTTTTAATCTTAACCCCTTTCTTTTTCTTTTTCCAAATAACACATTGTCTCATCAAATTCCCCAAAACTCTCATATCTGCATGGAGCAAATAACTTGTCTGTGCCTTGTGAAAATGACCATCTATAACCTTGTTGCGACAGTAAATTTGGTAGGAATCCATCGCCGTTAAGTCGATTTTGGTATGCTATTGTTATTACATCCTGTGTAATCTCAACTTCGTCGCCAAGGATTAGCTTGCATATTTCTGGGCCATATTGCGCATTTGCAGCTGCCTTTTAATTGTCTTTGTTTTTATGGGCAGTGTACTGCTTTGTCGGTCAATTAGAAGCTTTATGATATTAGGCTCTGTATTTGAAGCCGCTTCTTCAACAATAGCTTCTATCATTCGTATCTTCAATGTTATCACGGGCGCTGTTGAAGAAAAGTGCTCGCACGTCGCAATCAAATGATCCCGCAGGACGTTTCAAGCATTCTTCGTCGACTTGGACATACTCTATTATTCTACTGAATAAGCCTGTCGATGTTTGTTTCCTCTCACTGTTGAGCCCTAGGCTCTCATAAATGAGAGCCAGGTCTTTTGCAGCCACTGGAGTAGTTGGGTGGTTGTTCTCGTATTCTGCGTAACAGCTCTCCATTCTTTTCGAAAATACACATTTGCTTTCTCAAACTCTTTACGGTCATGTAATATTAACCCGAGGCTCATAAGCCATAATTGTTTAATTAAATCAGCCCCAAGCTGCGCCTTTGCATACTGGGATGCTTGGCTGCCCATAAAGATTCATTGGTTGCTGTCATCCGTCGAATTCGTCAATGATTGACCTTAGTCCCAGAAAAGGAGAAAGTCGCGAGGTAATATTATAACTGAGTCTAAAAGCGCCGGCCAGTAAGCGTCCTCCCCTTCCATCCGCGTGCCATTTGCCAATGTAAATGCTACTGTGACAATAGTAACGTAATCTCCATTCTGTCTGAGAATAGACAGTTTTGGGGCTCCTTGTAAAAGACAGATGATGTTGTCATTTGAAATGGATCCTGCAGACGATTGGAGAACCAATCGACCTTTCAAGTGATTCCCCTTCATGATCATTTTGACATTCGAGTAGGCCGATTCGTTCATCAAAGTGATGCTTATTTCTTGCTTGTGTCCCAGATGCCAGCGCTTTCCACTGAAGATACTGCTCTGAGAATGCAGCCTTTCTTCTTGCTCGTAGCTATCTCTTTATCATTCCAAGTTATTATATTTCAAGTTTATGCAAAATAAATGCAATAACCTGTTTGATAAGCGCTTCCCGCTTAATTTCATAGTTACTAGATAAGGCATTGATGCCATAGCTATCAGACGCCAGGGTTGCAAATTAGTAACGATTCGTCGAACTAATTTACTCAGTGAGTAAATTAGTTTCGTCAGATAGCTGAAGAAAACTAATAAAATTACTCGGTAGGCTGAGTAAAACTATACTAATAGCGAGTAACGAATACTACGAATTAATTATATAGAAAAATGTAAGTAATTTACTTAGATAGCCGAAGAAAACTAATTTACTCTTGAATAAATTAATCAACTGAGTAAATTACTCAGAGTAAACTAGTATTAGTTTCTTCAACAGGCTGAAGAAAACTAAATTAGTCACTGAATAATAACGAATAACGAATGACTACTGATTAATCGTGCAAATTTGTCAGAGGCTTCAGAGGCCATGCCCAGGAGAGCATAGACTTTATCACGGCGGTCAGATGCTTCCTGGATATGGTATATATCTAGCAGTTCGACGAAAGTCCGTATATTAAGCGAAAAGTTGCTGGTCTTGGTTAATATAATTTGGATCGGAAGACTGTATGCCGTGTAAGACAATTGTAAGGACATGTCAAGAATTGCAAATCCGGCTGAACCTCTGAAGAACGTTCTAATTGCTTTAGTTAAGTATAAAACACATGTCTATCAATCTCCGCTGAACCAGATATTATATGGATTTGTTGAGCTGCTCCAACCTTCTGGAGAACCTAGGGATAGGTGGATAGGTAATTAGTATATACTCAGGCTTGGCCACCCACCTACCCGGCCTCCAGACATCTCTGTCAGTACAGTAGCCTGCAACGAGGATCGAGGGGCCCCCCCCCTATTGCTATTCTCGTCCTAGGACAACTTTCAGTCCTTTGCTTCCTCATTTCTCTCTCAGCAATCGTTCACGCACCCATTTTCGGCTCGCTGTTTCCATACAAGCGTTCATCTACCATGTCCGTCAGTTCCCTCTTTGCAGTGGCCTATTTGAGGCGCTTTCCTCTCTCCGAACATGCCCCCCATCTTCTGCCGTGATTGTTCCCACTATCGCTCGCCGACTTCAACGCCCACCAACATCATTCTTCACCAGCGACATCACAGCCATGCCTGCCAGAATGAGACCAGACGGCGGCCAAGACGTGCACCGCAAATTCCCCAATCAGTTCGTTCGTCGCAAATGAAATAGCGCAACGCCCATCGCCGCTGTCCGCCGAGGAGCTGCGCACCGCAAGCAGCTGGAGGGCATACATTTTATGTAGCCAGGGTTCTCAGCCGGGCACGGGGTCAACGTGACTAGGATCTTGGAGAAATGGAAGCTGTATGCACCATCTGTTGTATCCTCAACGCGGCTAGTGACATTGATGGGTAGATACTGTACCGAGGAGGAAGTTGGCGAATGGAAGGTGACTCCAGAACATAGGCCGCGAGCTGATCATGGACTTCTTCCTCTTTGTATGCGAGTCATACAAGGTCCCCTCTTGGGGCACCTCTAAGGTGTATATACGCCAGTTCCAGGAGTTATACACCACAGTTACAGCTCGTTTCTTGGATCTGAACTACGCAAAAGAATTATATAGCGTGACGCCCCCTTCCAAGATCGTCCTGAGCTCAGTTCTCTGATGTGGCTTTCAGTCTCATGATCTCGCTTTGATACCGACGTTTCACCTCCGACCGCCGAATATGGATGGGAAGCCTGTTATAGGTGCCGCGGATCTATGTGCCTCACAAAACAACCACTTTGAGAAGACAAAGTCCATTTGTGTGTGCCGCGCGACTACCAAAGAATAAGAAGAGGAAATCTTCCAGATTGTTCTTGACGCACTACTGCATGCGTGGTGGGCGATACCTTGCTCTTCTTCCCCGCTAATGTCGGTAGATCTTGTCTGTGCTAGGCCCGGACCGATCCGCAGAACTCGGCTATCTCCGTGTACTAGGGGCGGCCCTGTATTTATCCTTGGGTAACGTCGGAGCGTAGATATTAAATATTCAATTTTATGGAGTATAGAGGCAGCTTGATAAAGCTTAGTTTATTTAATGAATAGGGGATATTATAATATAGTTAGTCTAGGCTAAGTAACTGAGGATCTTAGCTAATATTAAGTAATAATAATAATAATTTAATAGTATTAATTAACTTAATAAAATTACTAAGCTTTAATAATTTATTTTTTAATAAATTATTATTTTTAATTAAGTTAATAATTAATAATAATTATTATTTATTAATAATATTTTATTTTTTCATTTTCTTTATTTAGTAATTATTATAAAAATTATATTTAGAAATTATATTTATTATTAAAAAGTTAATAAAGCTATAATAATTAAGTTAAACTTTAAAAATTTAAATTATAAAATATAATTATTATATTAAAGTTTAAAATTAAATTTAAAATATATATATATAAAATAACTTAAATAATAAAGTTTAAATATAATATAAAAAATATAAAAAAGC